>JACCGJ010002034.1:15445-30936 GCA_013407085.1 Atriophallophorus winterbourni | reverse complement strand
TTGATATTAGCCGTTAGTTTCGCAGTGCGGATTGGAGTAAACTCTATTTGTTGTACGTTAACACTGTGAACTTCGTTAGGTAGTCGAGTGTAGCAATTACTAGTCCTTCAAGTTTGCGTTGACCGTTCACACGTGCCTCCAAATGTTGTTCGAAACACATAAGGACGATGCCAAGAGATACCATAACGCTTTCGCATATACTGTTTTCATCGCAAGTTATTTTGCTAAATGGCCCAATACCTGATAGATCTTCTAAAAAGATCTTTTTGACTACAAAAATGTTCCATTTTGTCGACATTACGCAGAAAGCGCATGTGATGCACTCGATGTAGTATGAACATTCCCAGTAGATCAGATGTAGATTATATTTCTACATTCGATTCTTTATCTGTTCAAAAAGAAAGCCAATCTAAAACTAGAACATTTGAAGAATTATTGCATGCGAAATTCTCAATTCAACCAGGTTCAATTGAAATTTGACTGCTGGATACTCGTTTCTTTGTGAAATCATTCTGTTGATTCAACCAGAAAATGCTGGTTCTTTGATATACGGCACAAATCGTTTCATAATTCATCAGATATGTCACGCCGTGGTACAGATATATTGCACATACTTCTGAAAATTTGTCGAACGAGTTTTCCAAAATTCTACTGTTGAAGATCTCACGATATATAATAAAATTAGGTAGCGAACGATTCTCATAGAACGGGCAACAAGTAAAGTGAGTGTGGCTGGCCAATAATCGGTCAAATCACGAAAAACGATAACATACAATTGTAGCATTTGAGATAATACCGAAAGTGTTCACGCTCTCGGGATGAATATAGCATAATTCAGCGTTATTCAAAAACTATTTTTGAATGCTCATTTGCGCTGCTGATAATGAAATGATGACGAATTCAGGTATTTATGACTCATTTGCAAGTTAGTTTATGAGTAATAGTACAGTCATCATGTGTGAAGCAGTATAATTCCAGAAGATATAAAAAATCGAGCTGTGCAACTGACACCATTTTGATTCGATTTACATGCTGATTCATATGAAACTAAGGTTTGTGCACGAGCGCACGAAGAGTCATTTGACTGTGAGTCACTTTGCCGGAACCAGGCTTGTGAATTCATGATTTTTTTCTGGCATTGTATTTTCAATCGCAGGTATTCATAGCTCCAGAAATTGTCGCATGCCGCGTTGTTTCAATCTTTCCGACGGAGTCAGAACGAACAATCGCCGAAGTAGAATTAGGGACAAATGCTAACATTTCTTCGATCGTAAAATTGAGCAACTTGCCAGCAACACTCGGAATCATCGCAATAAAAATTGGTAAATATAAATTAAACATTTGAGATTTGCATGTATCCGATAAAACGTTTTTCAATTTTGTGTTTATTCATAACAAATTATTCGCAAACATTTCTGTCATCCAATCAAGCGTTACAATTATTGAAATCGTTCGACTGGAGTAGAACAGATAAGCGATCACCAACTCATCACCATTATATGCAGTCACATTTACGTTTACAGCCCGAAGTATAAAGACCATTCCACAAATTGGAAATATAAACAAAAGTAGAACAGAGACAACGTGCGAATCACGTATTTAACTCAAACTGGCGAATCCAAATTCTAAGTTTACAATTGCATAGGTATAACACTGAATAATCCACGTATTTCTTTTTATTTATCGATAATTATTAAGTAGGTATATTCATACTTATCTATCTATCTATCTTTCTATCTATCTATCTATCTATCTACCTATGTATCTATCTATCTATCTATCTATCTATCTATCTGTCTATCTATCTATCTATCTATCTATCTATCTATCTATCTATCTATCTATCTATCTATCTATCTATTTATCTATCTATATATCTATCTATATATCTATCTATATATCTCTCTATATCTCTATCTATCCGTTAATCTATCTATCTATCTAGCTAGCTATTTATCTTTCTCTATTCAACCGAAATTCAGTTCAGTTCTCATTCATCACATTTCCTAAAGTCTGTTACATTGCGTTTATCCTATACTCATAGTGTAAAGCAATAAGCGACTTAACAAATTTTTGCGATACTCGCATTCTTCTAAGTACTGTGTTCCCGTTACTGTTTGTTTACTCGGGGACAGCTAAATTAGATTTTGTTGTGCATACACTCGCCGAAACATAAGACGAGTTATATATTCGGCCTCAAAAGTCATCCTTATATTTTTCCCCAAGTATGAAGTGATGACGTCATAAATTTGAATAGATTATTCGGCTCACGTTGTTCGTCTTATTATTATGACCAAGCAGTGTGAAATCTACTGAAATTACTACGTTAACGCTTGACAAATTTCTTATGATTACATAGCCTTCTTTTACGTAAAACAAATGGATGAAATAACATCACTCACGCGGTCACCTGGTAATAAAATATTCATGAATGCCAATCCCATCCTTAAACAGCGGGCAAAATCAAGGCTTAAATCAACGAGTTTAGTTGAGTGCGAAAATTCTTCGCTTATTGAATTTAAATTCCAATCAGAATTGAGATTCATGGAAAAATATTTATAATAATTCTGAACAATTCCACCATATTTTTTTCATGATTTATGTGCTATTTCACGAACCGTGGTGGATCAACATTTCCTTCTCAGACCCAAAGTGTGGGAGATAGTAACGGATGTACACTTTTATAAATTTCAACACATTCATCAAATCAATCGATACTGTAGTATGAATCTTAAGAAACTTTATGTTTAGAGATAAAACATGTGTAATGGTCAAATTGTACATATTGCATTTATGCTGATATGGACAAGTATAAGCAATCCGATCTTACCCACTTTAAAATCCCATATCTCTCTCTCTCTTCTCTATATATATATATATATATATCTGCATTATATATGAACTAATCTTGGTTTGATTTAAACGGTAGTTATACGATTACTGTTGCAAAATATAATATAGATAATTTCAAGATAATTCAAATTATCTGCAAGTCACATACAGATAATTGCTTCTTGCATGAAATATACCAACAACCATAATCAGATTTCATTGATTTCACTACTCCCTATAAGTGGTTTATTTCTTCTTATAAAAAATCAAACCACTGTAGAATCCAGCATGATATATGTAAAAATCTAATAGATATTACACTCAAATGTCGATAAAGTTGGTACCGGGAAAGTGAGAATAATTTTTTTTAGCTAGGGTGGAAAATGCATTTTCAAATGTTTTGTTTTGGCAAATTTCTAGAAATTGACAGGTTATATTGCATGTTCGTTACATATATAGTCCCTGATCTATAGCTATTATTCCGAGCATCTTATTACATCAAAATTCAACAAAATATTAATCATATAAAATATAAAATTAAAACGTGAAATGCTCATGTTCGCCAAGAGATTATGATAGTTTTCAATGAAGCTTGCTCCAAATTTAACATTTAATCAAACTCTTTAATGATTGATTTGGTATTCACTAAATTTTTGTTGGAACAACCAACTGCCTTTTATTCGGGGTGTTTTAGAAAACACAAGAATCACGCATTGTTCCACTTACTCAGCACAGGTACAAAGCACTTTTGTCAACTCACCGAAGATTATACCAAATGCTCTCACTCATTTGAATATTTGATTACTTTGCTAGTAATCTAATGATCTGTGAATTTTAAGTGAAAACGTTGCAAAATTTATAGTACATCAATCTATTCACTTTATGATATTGACGTCAAAATCAAGAGCACTGAAGTGAATTCAAATGAAAAGTCGATGCAAAATATTAACAAACAATTGGTATTCAAGGTAATTCAAGGTTTTCAATGGTCTAAAAACCAACAAGCTTAAAAACAACCATAGGATGGTAAAAATTAAACTTTAAGTGCATAAACAATATAAGGAAATAGATTAAACAGTATATAAGTGTTCTGGAAAACGAATTATGCAATAAAATTCGTCAAATTTCGTCTTAAAGTCATGCAAGCTAGTGGCTTGAGCAACGGTTGAAGGTAAACTGTTCCAAGTAAAACAGACACGGACAGCATAAAAATACCTTCTACAGTTCAGGCGGGAATATAGTACGACCAGCATATATTCATGGGTCCGATAATTCCTCGTATCCCATGGCGTTAATAAATCCTGTAAGGGCTGGTTAGGGGTATGGAATGTTTTGTAAAGCAAGATAAAGTCTCATCTTATTCGTCGGTAGGAGAAAGCGAACAGATTCAGTTGAGCTATCCTTTCTTTATATGGTTTGTTTCGGATGCTGATAACTATTTTTGTTGAGCAGTGATAGATTCGCTGCATAAGTTTTACTTCACCCTTGAACCAAGGAGACCATGACTGCACACCGTATTCCATGACTGGTCTCAAGTATGTATTCATGATCCTTGGGAATATCTTGGGCGAAAATTTCCCAAATACACGTTTGAGTAGATTTAGAACACGTGTTGCTTTTTTGAATGCACTGTTAGTTAGAAGTGATGTTTTTAAACTGGAGCATATCCAAACACCCAAATCTTTTTCTTCACTGCAATTTTCAAGGACATACGAACCTATGTGTTATGTGAACTCTACTCGATTCTCCACATTCATGATCCTGCATTTGTTGAAGTTAAACGGCAGTTTGTTCTTCAACGACCAGCTGTGAAGCGTATCAAGATCCTTTTGTAAATGCAGACACTCTTCTGGACTACGAATGCTGCGCCAAATCTTCATGTCGTCCGCAAATAACGAAATGTCACAACTAACAATTTACGGTATTTCATTGGCATATACCAGGAAGAGGATCAGACCAAGGACTGAACCTTGGGGAACTCCGCTAGTTGCTGCGATTGGTTTGGATAATGCACCAACAACGCCATCAGCATAACTCAATTGCATATCGGATACATAAAATTCGTGATATACAACAAGTGGAATAGACATAGGCTCTATTAAAAATAACTAGACAAATTAAGTTATTCATTCAATGCATTAGTAAGCTTTATTTAAAAACGCGCAATATAATCAAATATTCTAAAATCGTGCCAGAAATATCGGTTTTAACTGAACCACGTATATTGAAAACAAAACGGCCTATTGATGCAATAAACCTATGATTTTTGACGGATGAGGCTGTTCATAGCATCTTAAAATGACTGACTTTTCTACAGATCGTCTAATTTTTTTATCATGTTACGCTTATTTCGCTGCATAAAATTAAAGAAGGAAGATATCTTAGTAATCTTTTTCAACGACATGTTTTCACTGTCTTATCACGCCCACATCTTTTGTAAACAGATATACGCGTGACATTTCCTCTCGAAAAAAACCGATTTTCTCAACAACCCATTCATCCCGAGGATCTAAATAATCCGGATGTCTTGAATTCACTAAAGAATCAAGTGAGTTGCACTAAACAAAATATCGTGGTATATACATTCACATTGCACTAGTGTTGCTGGCCTCGCAACGATTGATAATGGTGAGCAATCGTGTACCTGAAATACTGTATGAATAATGTGTCGTAAGCGCGTTCATAGTAAAGCCTAATTGCTACTTAACATTGAAAAAGCAGGCTCTAGAGTTGGAATATTATTTAACCCCTAAAATTCATTAGTCTAATGTTCATGATATTCCGTAAACTTAGGAAAAATGGTGCAAGATTAATATGTTTCATTCTTTCCCAATTCAGATTACTGAACTTCTGAATCAAGCGGGAAATAATATCCAATTTATTGGAAACAGAATGTTAAATGGAACAGCGGACACACCGACATGTGCCCAGATGGACATTAAAATGAACTTGTACCAAAGAGAAAACTTAACACGATTCCCAGAAACCTGGCCTCTATCCAGCATACTAAGAGAGAATTTCGTGCTCGGTCCGGAAATCATCTACGAGTATCAAACAACAACACCGAATGCCGGTAAGTCGTAGATTTTTTACTTAGTACAACAACAACATCAGTATATATAAACATATATATTGAACAGAATTATTACAAAACGTCGGTCTAAATTTCAGTGTTACAATAATTTTATTAGATCCTGAAAGGAAGTTTTAGGAAAAATTACGCAACATATCACACAGAAAAGAAAGTTTCCACGTTATCACATATTCAATGGTTCAAGTATTTATGCTCAACGTTACCGTTTCATAACACCATAGGATTACAATGTGAACAAATTTGTAAAAAAGATATACCAAGTAGATTATATAAAATGTATAGCTCACAAATGATGTTGTATTGTTTGACACACTTAATTTCCGATACAAAGCAAACTCAATCTCCTTGTGCTAACGCAATTCAAATTAGGTACCCGACATATAAAATACTCATCTTTTGAAATTTTAAATTTCAGTCCATTACACGTTAAGCTAAAATAGATAGGACCGCTTAGATATATAATAAAATTACATGAAATGTAATATAATCTATATTTCGAAATAAAATTTATTAATAAAATATTTCACGTTTCCATCTTAAAGTTACCCCTGGAATATCAGGTAAACCAAAATATATTTATTTTAGGGTTTAAAATGATTTCTATGACGTATTAATACAATATACAAAAAATTCACTTCTTAATATATTTTTAGTTTATTTACGACTTGCATATTTGATTTTGCTTCATAAACTTGTAAAAATTCAGTCTTCTTTGTAATGGTTAAAATCAGAAAAACGCGACCGAATAAATATATATCGCAGAAAATTTATTTGATGATATTTGAAGAGAAACATGGCACAACCGAATATCGAACATAGTTTTCGAATGTACGTTGTATTATGTCTCGTAAATTGAATCACAGTGTCCAACTACAAAACAGTATGTTCAATTCGTTTCGTGCTTTGAACGAGACGCAACAGAACTTTTCACAATTTGAGCAAAGAATCTCGTCTTTCTTGTCATGTTTTTCTTAAAATGTATTGTGATCAGCTCAGGTGAAAGAGGAAATATCAAATAGTTTTACTAACGCAACATTGCACGAAGCTCTCATTTTGTATAAATCTTGAAGCTTCTATATACCATCAATTTCTTTCTATACACTTTGTTATATCCGTAACTAATATTACTTTTAACATTTTTCGAAATACTGACTTTGTGCATTGTCGCTAAGTGCGTGTGTGATGTAAATATAATTTTCTTAAGTTTCCGACGTAAATTAGTACTGTTAGGTGCAATGTCAAATTTTCAAGTCAATGAATTTATTCATATTCAACGTAATGTCCACCTTGAATATATATTTGTTTCAAACACGTTTTGTAAAGCGTATTTGTACATGTTTAATTACATGCATTTCCATAACACACTCATCAGATGAGGATAGAACGAAGAGTATCCGCATGCGCTGAACCAGAGTTCAAATGGCACATGAGTTGCTCAGAACTCAGAACACAGAACATTTTATGGTAGAAAAAGCAGTAAGCTTAACAATAACCATGGGATGACAAGATATATGGAATATATAAAAGAATATATAAAATATCTAAAAAATCAATTGGGACACTCGCATACCGCATGGTTCGTCATAAACTCATCGAGTTTGGAAGCGAAAATTTCAACAGATTCTAAGCGTGTGATTTCTTCAGGCAAATATTTCCAAGTGAAACATATTCTCACGGTGAAAACATTACGACGTATATCCAATCGAGAATGCGGAATTCTTAAAGCCCCTGAATGTGTTCGTTTTCGAGTAAGGCCATAGGGCTTTAGCAAGTGTTTGAGGGGATGGTTTACAGTATGCAGGATTTTGAATGTCAACATGAGGTCACTACGTATTCGTCGTTCGGTAAAATCGTGTAGGTTGTTTTTCTACATTTGCTCTGTGAAAGGCAAAATTCTGTACCGGGAGACCAACTTTGTAGCACGATGATAAATCCTGTCGAGCAGTTCGATGTCCTTCCTCAGACATGGTGCCCAGGCTGGGATGGAATATTCTATAACAATACCTATATACGCCTTAATCAACCGGGGTAGGGTTTCGGGCGCAAAAATCTTGAATATTTTTTTAGAATACTCAAGATACGGCAAACTTTATTGTACACCATCCGGCAATGATTTCCTAGCTTGATGGTCAAACGAAACCCAGATACCGATATATATTTCTGTGGTGGTCCAGATGAGATTTTGCGTGCCAAGCTAATACGTGTGGTGCAGAGATTTTTCAAGCTGCAGCATTTCACATTTTGCAGGGATAAATGGTAACTCATTTAACTGGGACCAGAGAAATCAGGTGCACACATCCCGTTGTAATGCCATACAGTCATTAACAGACCTGGCACATTTCAATATTTTAATATCATCGGCAAATAGTATCAAGTTGCATACAATATCCTCTACTATATCGTTTATATACACCAAGAAAAGCAGAGGTCCAAGCAACGAGCCTAGCGGAACTCCACTGTTCACGTCTATTTTTCTAGATAAGTTTCTGCCAACGCGAATTCGGACGTGTCTATCAGTAGGATAGTCCCTAATCTAATTCACCAATATCAATCATCCATAAGATTCGAGCAACTTAATTAAGATGTCATGGTTAACTCTATCGAAAGCTTTGGAAATATCGATATAGCATGCATGTACAGCCTCACCTTCGTCTAGTTACTTGGTCCAATCCTCGAACGTTGCGAGAAGGTTAGATAAACAGCAACGATCTCTTCGAAAACCGTGTTGCGCTGCGGTCAAAATATTTTGGTTTTCAAAATGTTCTCTTATGCGCGCAGTCACAATGAGTTCGATCAATTTAGAGATCACCGGAACTATCGTTACCGGTCTATAGTTTGCTGTGTCTGAACGGCTACCGCCTTTATAAATAATACTTATCATACCTGCTATCCAATACGGTGGTAAGTTTTCTTCATTTAAGCTGAAATTGAATTTGCGAGTGAGAGTAGCAGTCAAAGCAACGCGACACCTGCGAAGTATGGCGGGTGGTAATTTTGTCTGCGCCAGAGGACTTCTTTTCTTTTAGTTTACAAAGTTCCCGCCCAATGTAGGTTTCGTTGATAGACATTTAACTTAGTAAAACTTTGCCAAGGCATCGGCGGTATCTTTGGCAACCAGAGTCAATCCATTAGATGTTAATACAGAGAATACACGTGGTTCGATCTTTGATCGTTCATTGACTATCTTGTAGAGAAGCTAATGATTTTTTTATTCTCTTAAGCAAGTTCCATTGGAATTGCATGAGTCGTGACTTGATTCCGTATCTTACAGAATCGCTTGGAAGTTGATTCCGTACCAAACTTCTTATGAGTTACCCCAGACTCTCGCTTAGCAGCTAGTCGTTTCTGAGTTCTACTCCGAATAACAAACTGGTTGTTGAAGCTGCATTTGTGTGGTACAAAAATCGAGTTTCCGTAAATCTTCGAATTCAGATAAGTGAGAAACGAATTGTAGTATGAACCAGAATCCATTGAATCAAACTCATGAGTGTTTGCATCCCGGAGAATGATATTTGAGGATTCAAATAGTTTTTTCCTTTAGTCTTCTCGCTTATTCGTTTCGCATTACATACATAATCCAGCAAAAGCACCGCATGATCACTCGTTTTCAATGGTGCCAGGCATTGTATATCCTCTACCACGGTTGGCTCAGGCGTTAAGACAAGGTCAAGGGTTGAAGGTTGGTCAAGACCCCACCAGCGATTTGGCTGGTTAACGTGATTGTGGAGTGAAGCAATTTCTATAACGTCCTTGAATTTATGTTCAAACGAATGCAGGGAGTGCTCGCCTCTCGAAAACAGATGCGGGTTAATAAAATCGCCAATGATCAGCAATTGCGTAGTCTGGCATCTTGTGATGTGTTAAAAGTATTCGATTAGCTTAACATTGATTGACGATGGCGAGCGGTAAATGATGCCGATCGTACATTCATTTCCATTCACTAGTTTCACTGAACACCACATCGTATTAGGAAGGCTGAGGTCAGGATAATCGATGACGTTACACTGTGCTAAACGTTCGTGATATTAGACTGCGACTTCACCACCAGATCTTCGATCGCGATCGCGACGGAGTAGTGACATTTTCGGAATCAAAAGCTCAGCATCAGTCATGCAGGGCTGGAACCAAGTCTCTGTAACTGCAACCAAATCGGGTGAAAGTCTATCACAAAGCTCACATAGTTCAGCTAATTTGTTAGTTAAACACTGAGCATTTGTATATATGCACTTGATCGTATTTATCTTATACATTGTCGGATCGTGTACTGTAGCTATTGGTCCGACTCGCGATAAGCCGGACCATTTTCGTTTTTTGGGGTAACATTTCGACTATCAGTAATAAGATTGCAATCAGGCTGTGGTTGCGATGGTTCTCTGGGTTTCAGTGAGGAACACGCTTGGGCACGCTTAGTCTAACGTCTGGTGAGGGTTTTGAACGGTTAGATTTCCAGTCGGTATTCATAGCGATAGCCATTTCAGTCGTTAGAAAAATGATTTTTAGAGGACTGGGCCCATTGCCTTTGTAGTTAGAGGATCTAGGTATTCTAAAAGTGTCTACGACATCGAAATCCCGAGATCCAATAGTATCGGCAATGTATAACCATTGCTTCAGATTTGATTCCGATGCTGATACTAGATCAACACTTTCGGTGACACCGAGGAATATTAAGCTACGAGAAGTAGAGTGGTCTCGACAATTGGATTGACATTTCCTTTCGCACCAGGGTAGGTCGGCTTGTTCTCGGCAGGTCAAACCAGGACAAGCGCTAAGTACAAACGCATTGAGGATGACTTCGTCTATTTCAGATTTAGTTCGCAATGTCACCCTTAATAGGCGCGGGCTTTCTACTTGTGGGAAGCCATTATGCCGGGTTAAGCGCGTCATCCATGTACGTAACAAAGGTTTCAAGCCCATGTGAGTACAGAGCTTAGTCCATTCATTGAGCTCATGTGCTTTTCTTGCTGAAAAAAGTGAATCTGTCGATTGCGGGATATTTGTGCAGATTACACTGAGAGCAATAACTGTTTTAGTAGAATGAGCGGTAACATTGCATTTTTTGTGGGGCTCGGATCTAGCAACAAGAAGACGAGGATTTCTGGGCAGTGTTCAAAATTTTACCAGATGAGGACCTAGGTAAACAGGGATCTGTAGGTCCACCTTTATTAACTCCGGATGAGTTATCACCACATTCAGTTAAGGGAGCAGTTATTAGTGTATTTTTCTTTTCCTTTTTGTCTTGAGCAACAATTATTTCGGGTCGAATTGCGTTGGCAAGTGTATCTACCAAAAGCGGTTTAAATGTTTCCTCAAGTTTTCGATAGCAATTATCCAAAATCTCTATTCAAGATTCCAGCTTTGCCTGGTGGGCAGAAGTTTTAGTCGTATCGTCAGGCTGTTTACTTCGACATGCACAACATATGTAGCAAACACCGAGTAAATCAACGTTGTTTATAAAAGAAATCTTTTCCTGCTTTCGGGCTTTATCACATTTGGTATGTATTTTACACGAACAGTCAAAAGATTTAACTACGTTGGATCTGGCACCTACCCGTTTGTTACACATTTGACGCGCATCACGTGCTGCCTTCTTTGTCCTGGGCATCGAGGTCATCCTTCGCGTCATTGTTACAATTCAACGAGTGATGAGTCAGTGCACTTAGCTGTGCACTTGTTTATCGATCGGTAGCTACTGGTGGAGTGAATGCGTTGGATCGGAGTGACGCGATCCAAGCGGTAAAATGCGAACGAGTTGGATAAATGTGATGCAGTTGAACGAGTTTCGATGTGATAGAGTTGAAAAAACAATCAGTCTATTTGAAATGATGTGATCCTCTCAATACTATTTGAACAGGAACAATATCCTGAATCGCCAGGGATATTGCACGAGTCGGTCAATTTGGGTTGAAACTTGAAAATTGTGATTTTCAAGAATTCACCTTGCTCGAAGTTGAAATGGGTATATTCCGAAAGAACAAATTGATACGAGTTCAAGAATATATGAACCGTCGAGCTCAGACAAAAGTAAGGAAAAGTAAGGAAATAAATCCACAAGTATGAGAGCACAAATATATGCGTCCGCACAGCACGTCAAATCGCAGATATGGCGGGTTAGACCGAACTGCTCATCCACATATGCTCAAACAAATGTTGATTGTGATAAAAACGATTATCATAAAACCAAATGCACATTTGCATGCATTTACATGCATCAAAGCGCAACTTACTAACCATTGTTCCACTGATACAACACATGCAGATCCTGATCGTACTGTTGCTACCTCATCAGTGTAAGCAGCACGAAACCGGTTAGTTGTGCGTGGGATGGAAATGCATGCAAATGAGCATTTTTGTTCAGTATCATGGATTTCACAACATCCATATGTGTTTGGGCATATGTGATTTAACAGTGTGGTCAAACCAACTTAATCCAAAATTCTCATACAAGCGCAACTTGTATAGTGAAACATATAAACGCTATTGATTGAATTGCAACAAAAATAATTTTTATTTTTCAAATAATTTAGTGCTCCAAATCGACTTTTTGCATGATATTGGCTCCCAAATGGACTACTGTTCTTTTGTAAGTCCATTTAAAGCAAATATAAAAATTGAAATCTTAAGGTTGGATAACTTGACATTTTACTCTATTGTTTCGCATGCGAGCTACTTGTGACAAGAATATAATTGTATATTTATGTTTAGCGAATTTTGATGTGAACCTACAGTTTATCAATATATATATATATATATATATATATATATATATATATATATATATATATATATATATTATTTGTGATTTTCAGAAATTACGAAGTTCAACACAAAAACTTTGAGTTTGCTCGTGGCTTCAGCGTGGTATATTCAGGAGTCCGCTGTTGCGTCCATTTGATTCGTTAACAATTAACATTTTGCAATCATTTAATGAACTGGGCCTTTTATAATTTATCGATTTATTCTTTCGTGAATGTCTCTGAAACAAGCTGCTCATATTGAATTTTAAGATTACAGATAGCAAACATAATTTTTTCTTGTGTATTCAGGTCTATTTTACTTGTAGTCTGTATTCATCGAAACATTTTCTAAAGCATCAGGTTTCTGGAAAATTTTAAAAATACGTTAGAAATTATTTTATTGAGACCCGTTAATCTGTGGTACAGTTAACGAATGAACTATGAATCGTGCATTAATCAATATTTCTTGTGGACACATAGTATGAGTACGGTTTACTTGGCAGAATTTGTGATATTTCTTCAGTGAATAAAACAGTTCAGTTACGGTTGTAGTTTTATTTTACCCAGCATCACATACAGACATAGCATAACCATTAGTAACTTACTGATTCATACGGGATTTAATAACGTCGCGGAATCGATAAATTTGGTCAATTTTCGAAATATTGTATTGGGCACTCTAGAGCATTTCTATTTTTCATTGACAGGTTGCAAAAATATTCAAAATCGAGGTGAAACCAGGATGGCCATATTGTTATCGCGTGAAATCGTTTTGGGATTACCCCGAAAAATACCAGCGGATGGAAATATCAATTGATTATCTCAAGAACATTGATTTCGATTGGAGGTTTACCCTCAGGTCAAGATCACTTCATCAACGAAATGAACCATCCATAACAGTTGCCATTCTGGCGGGCTACCCTACTCATGGTTTGTTTGCAATCTGATGATAAGTCACACTCGATATTAAAATAAAATTATGGTTTTCAAACAAGTTGAATATATCAAAGTGATCGTATAAATCACGATAGGAAATTCCTGGCTTATAATGTGTGTGATTACAAAAATGTACTTGCATGTCTTAACAATGTAGATTTGTATTATATTTGGGTGACGTTACACAAGATCCTTCTGCAATATGATGTTCACTACTCTCTTAACGCATTATGAACGAAAGTAAATAGTAAAAAAGTTGCGATTGTTAATCACTGCTGGATAAGTATGATACGACCAAAGTGTTCCTGTTTTCCATTATTCGACTTTTTTAAGCGCATGTGGGAGCTTATCTAACTGTTACCATCTAATGAATGCCAAAAACTGGAAACCGGTTGTGAGGTATGTGTGATTGGAATGCATTCAAATAAATATAAATAGTATTTTCAATTGTTTGAATGCCAGGAATATGAAAAATTACTGGACCCATGATTATAAACTGGTGGTACCCCGTTCCGGCCTAAACTATACAATGTATTTTTCTTTGGCCACTGTTTGGTGTACTTGAACGAATTCACCTTCTATCACTATTTGGATGAATGTTAAACAAGATTGCGCTATATTTTTTTTTATTTTTCAGCTCTCGACAACTAATAAATTGTTTCATTTGATTGTTTAAATTTTTTATAATCAACGACAGATAATATTAAACATTATATGGTTATTTTCAAGGTTGATGCAATTTAGACCATGAAACACCTTGAAACTTGATGTAGTGAATCTGAATGCTCCGGACAGTTCACCGGCAAAATTTAACAGTAACTTTTGTCTCACTAACCAATGCGTACCCAAATAAAACTTACTAAACGCACGATCTCCCGTTTCCGAAATATGTCATTGCAATTTCAGCTATCATTTGATGATCATAAATGGTTTTTAAACAAATTCCTTACCTACCCGGTGTATAAATGAGCCTTGTTATAGCGTGATGCCTGTAGCACATAGATCGCCATTCCGAATGAGAATATTTCTTTTTTAAGAAAATCTTATAGGAACCAAAAAACAGATGTTTATCAATCAATACATTTGTATCATATCTTGTATATTTTAAATAAATTAGCGACCGGTCTAATCACGTTCTTTGTGATGATATGAAGAACACTAACATCAGGCACAAATTGAGAGCAGGAATCACAGAAATGAACATCGTTGAAAAATTCCACTGTGTAGAAAAATATATATTGTATATTCATTTTTACCTTATCTTTTGCTTTACTCTATTTAAACCTGTGGAGATTAAATCGAGTTTGAAATAAAGTTTATATAGGATACATTCCAACACGGTATGCTAACAGGACGCAACGTGAAGTAAACCAGAATTCTAATGAAAACGTTTCCGAAAGTATCATCAATTTAAAATTGCTTTACAATTAGTTTTGCTTATAAATCATCCGCATTCTCTATTTTTCTATGTAGAATACTATTACGAGAAATGTGACAACCCACGGAGAAAATTAGCGGGTATGGGTTTGAATAACGCCTATTACTATATGTACATTTGCATATTTATATGAGTGCGTATTGTTTTGCATTTGTTATTTCAGTTTTCCTGTTAGACGTGACGGCGCATAGAAGGCTTGAAGCTGAAAAATTGTGTGAGACGGTAATTACTCCAAATAACATTTCGAACATATAGCCGATTTACTTTTTATGCTCTAAATTATTTTGATGAGTAAATGCTGAAACGTATTTCACCTAGCAATTTTCGAGCAAAATCACTGTAATGGAACAAACATCATCGTGAATATTATTTTCATGTTCAAGTGACGATATATTAGCTCCGCCTAGGAGATAATAATCTTCAGTTAATATGGTCCAAATTCAAATACTGTGTATCA
>JACCGJ010002034.1:0-14445 GCA_013407085.1 Atriophallophorus winterbourni | reverse complement strand
AATAATAATAATAATAATAATATTAATTATATTAATAATAATAATAATAATAATATAATAATAATAATAATAATAATAATAATAATAATAATAATAATAATAATAATAATAATAATAATAATAATAATAATAATAATAATAATAATAATAATAATAATAATAATAATAATAATAATAATAATAATAATAATAATAATAATAATAATAATAAAGGCAATTTCATCCTGCATGGTATTTTCGAATCGTGCTTTGTCAGCATTCATTTGAAATTTCTCCAACCAACGCAGCAAAAATTACGTATTTCAAAATATAAAAAGTGCATCTCATTTAAGATTTGTGGGTTGTAGAATTTCCTGGGATTATATAAACATGTTCAAAAAGTTCAGTAAGAAAAGTTTACATGATGATAGAAAAAAGTAAAATGTGCGAAATATTAACTTTGGGCAGGGGCAATTCAAAGGTCGCACAAAGCAAATATGTCAAAATCGTTCTTAGTATGAAAGGATGGTAACTAATCTGGCTTCAATCAAATGATTTTATATTTCTGTTAACTGAAAGAATACCAAACTGTTTTATCTTCGAACTAATTTCTGATTTATTACAATTATAGATATTTGAGAATTTTTGTAACCTAAATTTTGAGTTTTTACCGTATCTTTATTTAGGTAATTACTCGATAAGCATCGCGTTATTTTCAATTTTTGTACTCATATAATTTCCAACAAGATACTACTGGAGACTGCGAAATTGGATTCAATTTAGTGAACGTTTTTCATATTTTTTAGTTAAAGTCGCTGTTGAAAACTAAAAGAATATCTGCGATTTGCGATCCCAGCTTGGTGAATACTTTACAGCTGCGTCTGGCACACTTCGAAGTTGACTGGCACTCAACAAACGACCTAATGATCATGTTCACAAAATGGAATTTAACGGAAATTTATAACGTCCGTTGGAACACAAAAATGAAGCCAAACTTCCGAAGAATTATATATAGGATTTGACACATTATTGCATGTGTATAGTAATCTTTTTTGTCAAAATGCTAGAATTTTGCCAAATATATGTGCTTTAGCTTGCGATCTTATTTTTTTCAAATTTCTTCGTTTTTAAATAGATAGCAATGATTTGTCGTAAATGAATTTGCTTGGTGTTCCTGCTTGTGTGTGATGAAAATCGGATTCATCCGAAATATGAAAATGGGTTTTTAAAATTTTAGCAGGATTTTGGTTATGTAACTGTGTAAACCGTATTTGACCCTACTAGCTGGTACACATGTAACAACATTGTTTTACCGTACCTAACAATTGACCTTGATATACACTTCCCGTTTATTCGTGTTCGTGATTGCTTCCGCTGAACAATTGTGCACCTTTTGGCTACCGCGATAAATCTTCCATCTCCTGTGCCTTTTCTCCAACATTCTTGTGGACATTATTGTAGAGGTCAGTCTACTACACACGCGACTATACAATGCGTTCTCCAATTCGGATATAGTGACCAGTAATCGGGAAGGTTTATTTGAATGCTTTTACGATTGAAGTTGTTTTACTACTAAAATAGTGAATACAGTAATCACAATATTTAAATTGTCTAATAAATAGACCAACTTGACTATCAAACAAGGAGGCGTTTCCAAAAGCCTACAACATACTCAACTATGAAATGAGGACAGCATGTGATGAAATAACAAAATGTTAACATGCGAATATATACAAATGCTCTTTGTTCAAATAACAATTTAGCTGAACTATATAAGATTTGTGAAAAAAACTTTCACCAGATTTAGTTACGGTTACAGATACTTGGTTTCAGCCCTACATGACTGATACTGAGCTCTAGATTCTGAACATGTAACCACTTCGTCGCGATTGCATAAGATCTGGTGGTGGATTTGCAGTCTACAGTCATGAACGTT
The DNA here is from genome assembly GCA_013407085.1 of Atriophallophorus winterbourni. Taxonomy (NCBI): domain Eukaryota; kingdom Metazoa; phylum Platyhelminthes; class Trematoda; order Plagiorchiida; family Microphallidae; genus Atriophallophorus; species Atriophallophorus winterbourni. Next base: position 12,530 of record JACCGJ010002034.1, on the reverse strand, counting down.
TAACGCGGTGTATCGAAATCGCTCACACGGACCTCAGACTTCCTGATAAAATGTGGTGTTCAGTTAACCTAGTTAATGGAGATGATTGTATGTACGGTATCACTTACCGATCGCCATCATCCGATAGCTCATTTAAAGGTAAACTAAACGAATCCTTGCAATACCTCACAAGCTGACATACTACAACTTGCTGATCATGGGATATTTTACTATCACTCTTCTTTTTTCAAGAAGTGAAAACTACTTGCATTCGTTCGAACATATATTTAATGAGGTTATCAAATTGCATCACTGTTGAATCACCTTGAAAATCCAACTCGCGGGCGGGTTCTGAACAACCTCCAACACTTGATTTTGTCTTGCTGCCTGAAGCAACCGCGGTAGATGATATACAATACCTGCACCAACAGGGAATTAATGTACATGTCGTGCATGTCTTTGATTATGTATGTAGTGCCGAACGATTGAGCCAGCAGACAAACGTTTTAAGGAAAATACAATTTTACACAAGAGTTTGATTGCATGAATTCTGGCTCATATTACAATATGTTTCTAATTTATTTGAATTCGAAGATTGATAAAAACTCGAGTATTATACCACACAAATGCAACCACAACTACACGTTTGTTATCTGGAGTAGAACTAAGTTATGGTTAGCTATACAGGTAGAATTTTGGGTAAATTATACGAATTTGGGTTTGGCAGCAACTTGGAATCAATTCTATAAGACACGTTATCGCTTCACAAATCTTCTTCGAGAAGATTGTATGCAGTTCCAATGGAGCTTGCTTAAGATAATAGAATAGAATTCCTCAGCTTTTCCTTAAGATAGTGAATGAGCCATCATGAATCCAACCAGACGTATCCTCACTCTCTCATAAGCATTGTATATCATATCAGGTGTTAAAAAATCGTCACGTTTTGAACTATTAAGTAAAATAACTGTCAATGAAAAGATGGCTGAGAGGGAACTTAGACAACCAGACGGAAAGAAGTTAATTGGCGCAGATAAAATACCCCCGGCATAATTCAGAGATGTCGCTTTCCTTAGTGTGCTCCTCTCACGCGCTTATTCAATGTCAGCCTATGCGAAGTGAAAATGCCACCACGTTTGGAAGCAGGAATGATAACTCCTATTTCTAAAGGCGGTTACAAACTACGTACCGATAAGTCTACTTCTAGTGATCACAAAATTAATGGCACGCGCCCATGGCAAAACCACATTATTTCGCCCATGGCACAACATGGTTTTCGAACAAATCGTTGCAACATTCGATGATTGTACCAAGGCAATATAAGAAGGTGAGGAAGTACATGCTTGCGACATCTATATTTCTAAATTTTTCGATAGGTACAACCAAGACATTCTTATATAAAGCTCGAAACATATGAAAAATAGGAACTTTTCTGAATTGCATAACAGACTGATAAACATAGAAATTACCTACCCAAATTAATTAATGTGTTTGCAAGCATATATTTATGCCATGGAGTTAATCCTTGGATGATATGAGATGTCCTCACTCGCTTTATATTCCACTTGTTAGGTATGTCATAAAAACGCTGCTGTTCCGATCCCGTCCCTTGACCCCAAAGTGATTCAAAGTTTTAATGATCTAAAAAGCATTTAGCTTAACATTAACCATAGGATGGAGTTATGAGTTATATACAATAAAAAGAAGAAGAACAGGGAAACTCATGTAGCGTAAATGGTATCAAAATGTGGGTTTTCTCTCAAGCATTTGTCCAAATTAGCTTTAAAAATATCTAGGTTGGCTGAGTGAGTAACAATGGAGGGGAGAGTGTTCCATGTGAAGCTTACACGTACAGCATACGAATATCTTCGACAGTTCAGTCTTGAATTGGGAATAAGCACTGTAAGTTCATGATTCCGACTAGCACGGGGTGGCGAGCGTGTGAAAAGTTTGGACAAGGGATGGTTAGGGACGTGCATAATGTTGTACATTAGTATGAGGTCACCTCTAAGTCGACGACAACGAAAGTCTAAAAGATTGAGACTCCTCAAACGTTCTTCATATGGTTTAGAAGCTAGTCCGGGTACAAGCTTTGTGGTTCGGTGGTAAATACGCTGCAGAAGATTGATGTCTTTCTGAATCCAGGGTGACCAAGCCTGAACAGCGTACTCCATCGCTGGTCTCAGATAGGTGTTCATGATACGGGGTACTGACTGATTCGAGAATCTGCCGAAAATTCGTTTCAATAACGCCAATACTTGTGACGCCTTTTTGTATACCGCTTTGCACTGCAGTGAAGTCTTCAGACTTGAACTGGTCCAAACACCCAAATCCTTCTCTTCAGTTGTCCAGACGAGTTGGTGGGACCCAAGAGTGTAGTTGTAATTAACGGTCTTTCCAATGTTTAAAACCTTGCACTTTTGGAAGTTGAAGGGTAGTTTGTTTCTCAGAGACCAATCGTGCAATGTGTTTAGATCCTTCTGCAAATTTCACAGTCATCATTTGTACGTATGCTTCTCCAAAGCTTTATATCGTCTGCAAATAACATAATCTTGCATTTAACACGCTCGGGAATGTCGTTTGCGTAGATCAAAAACAAAATCGGTCCGAGGACCGAACCCTGGGGCACTCCGCTCGTAATTTTAAATGATTTCGATAAGGCGCCGTCAACTCTGACTTGGGCACTCCTGTCGCGTAAATAGTTTTCTAGCCAAGCAAGAAGTTTTCCTGTTATCCCGTGCAATTCAAGTTTCTGGAATAAAATACTATGATTGACGCGGTCGAAAGCCTTTGACATGTCTAAAAAGCATGCGTGGATGGAGTGACCATTGTCCACACATTCAGTCCAGTCGTTTAAGGTGAGCAAGAGATTAGATAGACATGAGTGATATTTCCTGAAACCGTGCTGTTCAGTCGCAAGCAGTCTATTGGTTTCGAGGTGATTGGTGATCTTTTCCGCTACTAAACTCTCTAACACTTTAGAAATTACTGGCAACAACGTAACTGGTCTATAGTTCGCAGCGTCTGATCGATTCCCGCCCTTGTAGATTGGTGTGATGATACCAGATTTCCATTCCGCGGGAACGATACTATTTTCGAGCGAAATTTGGAATAACGTGCTGAGTGGACCACACAATGAGGATGCACATTGTTTGAGGATAAAAGGAGTGATTCCATCTGCTCCTGGTGACTTTGCGGTATTCAAACGAAGAAGTCTGAGCATGACACACTCATTGTTTATGGAGATTTCGTTTAGTATTTCATTGGAAAAGCCGATCGAATGCGGCGTAAGATGCACTGATTCCTTGGGACTAAAAACTTTGCAGTAGTAACCTGCAAGAACTTCGGCAGCCTCGGAACGCAGTCGTAGTTAAACCATGAGGTGTGCGTAGTGCTGAGATTCCTGGCTTAATTTTTGATGTAGTGTTAACGATCTGGTACAGGACTTTGGGGTTCCGCTCCATTATGGTCAGTAGTCTTGCCTGGTGAGACTGCTTGTCCTCGGTGATAAGAGAGGTGACCTTGTTCCTCAACAGACGATATGTTTCCCAATTATCTGGCATCGGATTCTGGACATAGTTTCTCCATGCATCGTTGCGTATCTTAATCCACTTCCTTGTGCGGCTTCTCAACGTGAAGGTAAATCGTTTTTTCGCTGTCTTCGGCACAAATCTGGAATGTAGGTTTATTTCAACACACAGCTTCTCTATGAAGTTTACCCAAGAACGATGCACGTCCGTGGTGTCTGGTTTCCAGTCAGAAATCGTTCGAAGAGCATTGTGAAGACTTCCAATATCCAGTTGTAGTTTTGTTTTGTTGATGTCATTCCTTCTCTCAGCTTGACAAACATAATCGAATAAGATGACTAGGTGGTCGCCAGAACCCAATGGAGTTTCGTAGCTCAGATTTTCGACGGCATGTTCCTCACTCGTTAGTATTAGATCCAGGACGGATGGCATGTTACCATCTCTATATCTAGTGTTATCAAATACGTGGTTATAAAAAGGAATATCGAAGATCAGTTCTTGAAACGCATCGTCGAGCGAATTCGTCGAAAGAGCGTTTTTCTTCATCAAGTTTGGAAGGTTGAAGTCTCCCATAAACAGGAGTGGCGTTTGAAATCTGGCAGCCAGAAGTCGAATTTTCTGGAGTAGTTCAACATTGTGCGCGTCACTTGCGCTTGGAGCCCGATAAATCACGCCAACAATGCAATCATCTCCAGTAGTCAGCTTAATTGAGCACCACAAAGTATCCTGTACACGTAGGTCAATATCGTCAATTTCTCTGCATGATAACTGTTGGTTGTAGTAAAGTGCTACGCCACCGCCGCGTCCCATACGGTCTTGACGGAGAAGAGACATTCCTTTCAATGCCAATTCATTGTCTGATAAATGAGGTTCAAACCATGTTTCGGTAATTGCAACTAAGTCCGGTGAGTGCTGTATACATACAGTATCAAGCTCCTGTATTTTGTTTCTCAGACACTGCGCGTTCGTATAGAGGCACTTTATGGTTTTATGGGTTAACAATGATGGACAATGTGAAAGACTAGTTTTAGTTCCAGGTTGTGATATGTTTGGCAAAGATTGAGGGTTGGTATGCATAAATTCAATCCGGCTCACAGTGTACAGCTGAGGCGTTGAAGTCGTTTCTACTTTCCGACTCGGCGTGAGTCGGAGCACATATTAGTGGATTCGCCGACCCAGAATTAGTCGGCTGCTCCACGTTTTTGTCTCAGGTGCATTTGGTAGCGAAGTCATTTCAGGAACAATAGTGTTCGTGCTTTTTATGTCGTATACAGCCCGAATACGAATTTCAAGAGGTGCAAATTTTCGGCATTGATACCACGCCTCGAGTATTCTGTCCTTCATCTCATCTGTGCGGAATGATATTTTGAGAGGAGGAGGCTGATGCGTTTCTTTTTTCGGTATAAGGCGCATAACATGAGTCGTTATTATGTCTTTTAAATCTAGGATCTCTTGTAAAAATCTCCATTCGCTGCAATCGTGTTGCAGACGTTTGCTGGATTCTACTTCGTTCGAAATTGGTACACCGTGAACTATAACAGCTTTGCGATTCATAGCTTCTTTTGCTAGTTCCGGATTATTACGACGAATTTGCCGTTCTTCCCACGGAACGTCCGGAAATATTCGCACAGCCGATTTGTTTACCACTAAGAGGGATGAGGCGAGCAACATATTTTCTACAACTTGGACGGACATTAGCACTACACGCAGTAACCTGGGTGTGTTCGCACGAGATGAGTTCGGGGGTCTAAACAATCGTGTCAGTGACGCATGTGGGGCAGTGATGTCTAAGCTTCTGCAAAGGTCATTCCATTGATTCCTGTCATCTGCTTCGCGTTACTTTATCGATGGCGAAGTTGATTCAACGAGATTACTACAAATTACCGTTATATCTTCAATGTTTCTCTTTTGGGGGGTTTTAGTGTTCGAATTCTTCGGTCTAAGCTTATGCACATCCTTCGATAATTCAGCAGTATCATTCACTTGACTACAGGTCTGATTCGCAGACTCATCGGTCGTACCGAGCTGTTGGAAGGGACTTTGGTCGATTTCTGGAGAAATCAGATTTTCCGTTGTAGCTAGTGCTTCCCTGTAAGACTTGCGGTTAATGAGGTTAGGGACTGCGTTTAGAACTGGTTTCAGCGCTTTCTGACACGCAAATGTTTGGAAAGACTCTAACGTGTTTTCAAGTCATTTAAGGTTCGCCTCTACTGCGAACATGCGTCTTTCCATAATTGAATCAGCGTTTTCGGCTCTTGATAAATCACTATTTACTTTCAATCTGCATGGATTACATATATAGCAAATGCCTGGTAATTTTTCATTGTTAATTAGAGTCACAGATTCGGGTGATAAATTCTTTTCACAGTTCGCATGAATAGCAATTGAACACAAGTAACATTTAACTTGACGCGATCTGGGACTTACCAACTTTTGACAAAGTTTGCACTTTTTACAAGCCTCGTCGTCAGGTCTGTTAAAGGTCACGTCGGGTCCGTTTAAGGTCACGTTGTCGGTCATTGTTATAATTTCGCGAGATCGATACACTGGGCGATGCGGTCAATTATCGATCGGTGTCTCTCTGTGGAGTGCAAGAACGAGTGGATGCGATGCAGTGCAATCCAACGGACAGTAAAATGGCGTACGCTTTCACGCACCAGCTGTTCTGTGAGATTTGATCCGACAGTGTTGAAATAACTGTCAGTAAATACCAAATAACGAGATCTTCCTGATTGTATCCGAGTTGTTGTGTTATTCTGGATTGGAAGCAATGTTGCACGCGTATGTAATGTTGGGTAGAAACTGGAAATTTTGATTTTCAAGAATTCACGTTTCTCCGACTTGAAAATAGTATATTGCAAATGAGGAAGTTGAGACGAGTTCAATGATATAAGAACCGTCTAGATCCGTCAATATAGCGAGCAATAAGATCCAAAAGTATGCGAGCACAATTTTGTACGTCCACACCGTAGCCTGCCTATCCTAAACTATTCTGGAAATCCGGACCTGGCAATCATGTTTTTCTTCAACGACCTGGTCAACTTATCTGCGTTTTTTCGGTGTTCGATCCGTTTATAACCAGCGAGTAAATTCCTTTCCCATCACGACAATATAACGGCTCCCTGGTAGCGTTCCGAAAAAAACGAAGACTCGAGTCTGTGTTCGCCTCCTTAATTCCTCTCGTATCCTGTCAGTGAGAACGTTTCTTCACTAATTTCTCAGCATCACAAGCCATGCGTGGCTAAATTATTATTCGCTTCAGTTGGTCCGAAAGTTTGTTTGGTATCACAATTGGTTTTCGGCCGTTATCAGGTAAAAACAGAGAGATTAGTTTAAGTGCGCCTCGTAAATGTGTGAAAGTGGTAAATAAAGTCATACATTAAATCCACTATTTAATAGTGTTTTCTATAATCGAACCACAAGTACAAGCACAAAATGCCTTGATATTTTTGCTGTTAATGAAACTTTGTATCATTCGAGTATGATGGGGAACTATCCAATCCCAGTAGAAGTTACTAGTGGCGTAACTCAAGGCTCAGTCCTTGGCACAATGCTCTTCCTGGTGTACGCTAATGATATACCTGAATAAAACGCAGCAAAATCATTTTATTTGCTGATGACTAGTCCAGACTAGTGTACGCACCATACAAGATTGCCAAATTCTACAAAAAGATCACAGAATCCTTTCATACGTGGTGCTTACGAAACTGCCTAACATTCAGCATCCACAAATGTAAAATATTAATTGTCGGTAAATCATTCGAATTCACATACTCTCTGGGATCACAGCATCGTTCATGGATTGCGAAGGAAGAAGACCTGTGTGTGTGTGGATTAGCAGCAAATTGAAGAATTCACGGCAGTGTTTCGTAAGATAGAAAAGTGCTGCCAAAAATGAACACTGCTTCGAAGTATCTTCAGGTGTACGCTGTTCAAACATGGTCATCATGGTTACCAAAGAACATGATTTTGCTGCAACGAGTACACCACCGATGCAAAACTGGTGACCGGACTATAAAAAAGGCCTTACGAGGAGAGGATTGCAACACCGAATCTGTTTGAGTTTTCGTGCAATCGTGCCATCTAGTGATTTATCGTGTTCTTCAACATTCTGCATAGAGTGGATCACCCACTTAAACAACTGTTTCATCGGCAGGAAGCACGTGGTAGCAGATCGTATAGCGGCTAATTAATTATTGCACACCCTACATCAAATTGTCGGAGGTTTTCCTTTGCTGACCGAGTTTGTTTTATATGGAACTCTCTGCCCCCACAGATCATTTGTGTATCAAGCCTGAACATGTGGAAGGCTGAACTTGACAATTATATGTTGGCCAAATTCAACCTCGCAACTAAATACACATACTGACTTTCCATATTGATAAAACATTTGGTTCGTTTTTATGCTTTCCTTATATTTTAATCTATGGTTAATGTAAAGTATTTGATTTTAGAACATTAAAATTTAGCATTACTTTGTAAAACAGTAAACTCTATCCCTAATATGACACTTATCCTCCATGAACGTGATGGCATTGAAGTTGGAGTGTTATTGTTTTGTCACACGCGATTATAGTTAAATATCATCGCAGCTACTGATATTTAACTCACTGACTAGCTATGATACACACTTGAACTCTAATCTAGTGACAGCTGTACAATTGGAGTCATCTACCGCTTACCAACATCGAGCGCAGAACACAACAATATTCTGGTTGAAATATTTCAACGTTACAACGTTTGGCAACACGCTCAAATGCTGACTATCGGGGAATTCATAATTTCGCTCAAGAACTCAGTATCCCACGAACTCACTGGAGCACAACCTACATGAATTTTGTGAACTAGTGCCCCTGTATAACAAGGTCAAACTTGATTTCAGTGACTCAAATACACACTATAACTCATTGTTGAACTACCTTCAGATGCAAATCCATTCAAATTGTCGATTTATTTCCAGGAAACATGTCCGCGCTTTCCGGTTCTTTGTTCCCATCAGAACGAGAAAATGAATCTTTAAAAAATTTAAGCTTTAGGCCATCCATATCGATCCCGAAACTCGGTTCTTCAACTTGCTTTCAAATTTTTTAAATACTTGGCAAAGTCACCACCAGGCAAGACAAAAGATGATAGCAGCAACACGTATTGGAAAAAAGGGAATCTAACACAAAATCGATTAATAAAAATGTGAATAAAATATCGAAAGTGAAATCAGTGTATTGTTCGAGCATGACAGAATGACTATTGCGGTTTAATATACAGCGGATGCTTTTAGAAGATATTACTTCAAGCTTTCTGCCCAAAACACTAGTTAGAGCATAATTAATAATCAAAATCAGTATAACCGCTAATTGAAACAATAATTGATGAATTCGTCTTGAAACAACAGCTTTAGATATAAAACACAAAGAAATCCCGAGGTGGGGAAAACGTTACGCCTACAATGCTTCGTAAATTTTATAGATAGTTTACATACAGCGTAGCTTAGGTTTTCATCTAGTGTCCTCGCACCGTCATTATAGATAGATGGTGTGATGACACTTATTTACAAGGGTGACTGTCGTTCCAAGATATTAAATGACAGACGTCTTAACCTGCTCCACAACATATCGAGAATTATTGACCAAATAGTATCGGAGTTTATCGTGGGTCACCGTGAAACAAATCGACTCTTATCAGCAGCGCAACATGAGTTCGCCAGAGCCAATTTTGTCTGTCAAATTTGTTGATCACTGTGGACGAGCTGGCAACGTCTGTTGAACAACGATGCTCCGTTTATGCCAGCTATGCTCATGTATCACAGGACTTTTATCAAGTCAACCACAACCAGCTTCTGCAAAAGCTAGTGCGATGTATTATAACAGTATATTATGTTTGATAACTGATTATCTGACATTATCTGATTCTTGCACACATTACCGTGTAGTCGCATTATTTTGAGCTCCCGATTACCTAAATATACTCTTCTTCCACTTAGACCTAAGTAGATACATTACACATTTTTAAAATCCTCTCAAATTCAGCTATTTGAAATTATCACTCTCGTAGTGGTATTCAACAATACGTGCAATTTGTGATTTTTCGTGTTTTTTCATTTCGGATCTACGCGTGAAAAGTTGTTGTCGCTGTTCAAGTTTATCTAATTATACAAATTATCAAACCATTCGAAGAAGCTTCTTCTTCTGCATCGACTGGAGCTACCCCGAAGATCATGATATCAAATCCTGAAACGTACAGCAGGATTGAATACAGATTTCACTCTAATTCGTGATCACTGCAGTTTATCGGCATCACGCTATTCATTGTTGATCGATCGGTCGAAACACTACGTGTGAACAGCGTTGAAATTTTTCCTGACCGAAGGACCCTGAAAACGAGACAAAGCACCCCGCGGTGCGTGTGTTCGGTTTGCCGAAAGGTTGTAAGCCCCAAGGCTTGTCAAAGGTGCATGCAAAATGTGATAAGTCGTTGACCCCAGACGTGGTAGTGATTAGTAATGGAGACATTTGTCCAGGTGTCTGTTATGTTTGCCAAGTTTGCAAAAACAAACCAAAGGTGACATCTTCCGAAGCGAAGACCACTGATAACAAAATCGAGATACGTCTAAATGGCTTAGAATCCAGCCTAAAACACTTAATGAACGCATAGTGAACACGACAAAAATACCATTATTGCCGCACTCAGAGACCACTACCGAAAATTCAACAGACAATTTGTCACATCTGAGCAGGCCGACATTTGCCCAGATAACTGCGCAAAATCTGACCAACATTAAAAAGGATTCTTCAGCGTTGCACACATGTCACGGAATTCAGAAAGAAATCCACATAGCCACCATCAAAAACACGGACTCGAACCATAAACCAAAACCCTCACGTATAAACCTCATTGTGATATTTACCAACGTGACCGAGTCAGAGGAAACGCTATTCGAAGCCAAACAGAAGCACGACTTAGTGGAGTGGCATAATCTTTGTAGACAGATGAAACTGTCCGCAGTTACCCCCTCATCAATTGTTCGGCTACAGCGTCACATAAATTCCCCCCGCAAAAATGATCCACGTCTTTTAAAAGTAACGTTGAAATCAGCTGAAGATGTGGAAAACGTACTTTTAAATGCTTACAAGCTTAGAGATGTTTCCAATTCTACGAGTCGTATCCTTCCGGATTTACCATGGTGGGAGCGAAGGACGACAAAGAAATATCGAGAGGGAAAAAATCCAAGAAGTTTTGTGTGGAGTGGCTGTCAGCATGTATACTCATTGTCCAATCAGAATGCAGTAGCTGTCAGTGTGTCTATCTCTGTATTGTAATTCCCATGATGATTCATATGTTTGTTGACGTGTAGTGAATACACATGTGTCGCTCTGATCTTGACTATTCTACATGGTGACGAGGGTGATCGACGAGAAAACGTCGGATAGAACTGACATCGCCCGTTTTAGCGGATTCAATGTTCGACCACCGGCAACGCTCACAATGGAAGGTGATGAAGGATTGGCAGAGAGAAAGAAACTGTGTAATGAACAGTTTAGCGAATTTCAGACGTCGGCGAATCTGACGAATGCTGATAAAGCGTATCAAATGGTGACGCTGAGGAATGCGCTTGGTGAACAAGCGACGAAGTTCATACAGTGTTTAACCTTTGATGAGAACGAAGATGCAGACGACTGGGAAACAATCTTTGCGAAGCTCGAACAACATTGCCTCGGTCAAGCGAACCAGAGATGGAAACTGTGGAAGCAACAGTTAGGCCACTTTCGGACGTTGGCGAATCTGACGAATACCAATAAGACGTATCAAAACAGGTATCTTTGCCGTAAAAACTTCATCCGGCTTCACTGAATCCGTTGAACGGACCGCTGATTTGTTAGCAGACTTTTATGCTGGAGTATTTGCACCGAAATCCACAGAGCACGAACAGGAACCAAGCATTCGTTATGAACGTCACACACTGAGTGAAATACTAATTACTCTGATGGTGGTGGCGCAGCACTTGAGAAAGTTAAACGCAAAGGAATCTCCGGGACCAGACGAAATTTTACCGAAGCTTCTCAAAAGCTGTCATGCGCAGCTCTCGGAACCTTTATCTCGTTTATTTAACGAATTGCTTCAAGTTGGAATGGTACCAATTGATTGGAAGCTGGACTAATCACACTAATTTACAAAAGTGGATGCCGTTCTGAAGTAAAAAAATTATAGGCCTGTGACATTGCTGTCTTCGGTTTCAAATGTTTTTGAGCGCATTATCACTGCAGAAGTAGTGCGCCACCTGCAATCGAACGGAGTCTTGACAATTGCCCAACACGGATTTCGCAGAAACCGCTGACATGTTTGGACGACTGGACTAGTGTAGTGGACGCTGGAGGCAGTATTTATGCATGCTACCTAGACATTTCTGAAGCTTTTGACAGAGTTGATCACCTTTTACTGCTGAACAAGCTAAAGAAACACAGTATTGCTGGAGGACTGTATGATTGTTGCGAGACTATCACAGCAAAAGACACATACGGGTTCGCGTTGACGGTATACTATCGAAGGAAATCGACGTCACTAGCGGTGTTCCACAGGGATCCGTGCTTGGACCGATACTGTTTCTGATCTATATGAATGACCTGCCAACACCACGCGGCAGTAAGATGGTTCTGTTCGCAGATGACATAAAAATATGGAAAAAATCAGCACTGCCGAGGATTGCAGTGTGCTTCAAAGTGACTTGGATGCTGTGCAAATGTGGTTATCTGAAAATAACCTACCGCTAAACATACAGAAGTCTCAAATCATGCACATCGGTCGTGTGCTAAGCTTTTCTCATTCATACAAGCTTGGCAACAATATCCTGGAGTACACCAAACAAGAAAAAGACCTGGGTGTCTGGATTTGCGGTAGCCTGAAAAATGGTATACAATGCGAAGCCGTTTACAAACGCGCGTCTCAGATGCTCGGTATGTTAAGGCGGATATTCGGACGTTTTTCACAGAGATGTTTTTCTCTGATGATGAACACGTACATACACCCGCTTACTGA
>JACCGJ010002033.1:45209-61648 GCA_013407085.1 Atriophallophorus winterbourni | reverse complement strand
CCTCCCGTTTACCATTCCTCGATACTATTGGACTGCTTTCATCAATTTTCGCTTGTACTCATCTCACGCTGTGTTTTTGTATCCATCCTTCATAGATCTCTTCTCACGTTGAACGTTTATGCGTCATCATGCAAATCCTAGTCCGATTATTTTAGATTATCCTCACGCTCACTTTGATTTTCCTCTTGTTAGCTCCCGAACTCTTCGTCTCGTGCGCCAACCTGGAATCCGTCGCAAGTCCCACTCTCCTGCGTCGCAATCCCTCACAAAGGGTCATGATTCTTGTCAATTTGCTTTGCCTGCTAGTGACGGTGGGGTGGCATTCACGGTAAGAGTGTTTGTCCACGGGTAATTTGTTTTCATTTCCCTCAGTGCTATTCCTTACATGTTTATTTCGTGAACTGCCATCATGAGCGTTGACAAGATTTTTTTATTGATTAGCATGACTATGTTCTCTATTTTTTTCAGCCTTCTGTTTGCGAAGAATCTGCGTTACCTTCCACGTCATCTCCTCCAGTTGCTCCCACAAACGGTAAAACCCTCGGTTAGTATTAGTTGAGGATCATTCATGTTTTAACCGTTATAATTATCAAAACTTCATAACAACTGTAATAAGGATAAATCTGATGGGTGTAATGTAAAAATCGAAAATTCTGAGATCGCATCTATTCACGTTCCGGGTTTAGCGGTATTCATTCTTCGTCCCGTGATAGATGAAATTATACCAATGCGCAGTCACGCAATACCGCGCAGTTAACATTATCATTATCATGCTCAAGCACAGGTCTGGAGACAGGCAAAGTGCCAAGCAATACAAGTATAATAATATAGGAGAAAAAATTACGACTCACATAGTAAGCTACATTGAATCCACTTACTTCGGTTTGCAGCCATATCACGTAAGGTTTCCAACCAAATATTACGTGGACCCGTCCCAGGCAAACGATTACCCCTCACTGAGCCTATTTCTACGGCGAATTTCTTGATCCCAGTGCTCCGTGTGTTGGACTGACCACCCGGTCTTTTCTCCCAACCTACACTAGGCTCTTTGAATAATGCTCGGTATGGTCAACGGTGATGAGACATTCTTAAAACGTCCCATCCATATCCAACGAGCAGCCATCAGTATTACTCTTCGGTCATGGCCTCTTGGCTTTAATACCGGTTTGCAGGCATCTATATTTGTAACGTGCTGCTGCCACTGAATGCGAGCAATCCTGGTGTTAAGAACAGAAAACTGGTGGACATCTCCCATTGAATAAAATCCTATCACTGCTTCATGTTGGGCTTGGGCTAGCACCCTATCCCGTAAAACCTACATTGCTACTGAAACGATGACAACAGATCCGTGGTTCGGTCATGTCTGCAGGATGGATCCCAGTTCGCATACGAAGGTAGCCATGCACTGGCATCCGCAAGGTAAACGAAAAAGGGGGCGGCCCAAGGAAACTTGGCGCAGAACGTTGGAACGCGAACTACATGCACAAGGATTCACGGTGCAGACGGCAAAGGAAGCAGCGACAGACCGGAACCACTAGCGTGAAGTTGTCTTCGCCTCATGTGCAACCCGGCACGGAGAGGACTGACTGACGTGCTTCATGTTTAATTAACCGAAAAAGCATCCGCTCTATAGGACATTCGGACTGATAATGGAGCGAAAATTAGCTGGAAGGTCCACTGTCACTAGCGCTTTCTTCTGTCTATCCAGTCTGGACAAACCTTGCCGTATCTCAGCCCACGAGCAGTCTGTGACTGTTCGCATTATTCTCTTTTTGACTTAATTCGTACATATAAATTCAGATGCTGTTCTGGCGCAGCTGATGGGTGTTCCCAGTTTAACCGAAGCAGGTTTATCGCGTGAACAATGTTTGGCTTTGCTACGTGCTTCTGGAGACACCAGGGACGCTGACGAGTAAGTTGGTATGCAGTAACACATGTAATCATTTATTCGCCATCCATTACTCGATATACTCTCACGTTTTGACTTCTCTCATCATTTACTTCGGGCAACACTGGCGGATGGCCGTCATGAACCAGAGTTACAAGTATTCAATACTATTTCGAGTGTTGTTCAGATGCTGTTCGCCGAGCTTGTGTAGTGATTGTCGTCATCAACCTAAATGACATCATCGGCAACACTTCTTTCGAAGTGACTTACAATTGGTGTACATTGGTTTTTTAAGGTCCGTCTGTCCGTTCGCCATTACCCCCTGTGGTTGGTGGAATTCATATGTTGCATTCTTGTCCATCGAGTTTTCATCGATTTCTATTTTCTTTCTCATATCTGTCTAGGCCTGGGCAACCTGACAGTATCTTAGCCCATGTGCAGTCTCTGACTGTACGGCACTTTGCCTGGATCAGGCTTGTGCGTTCATTCATTCATCGATTCAATGAATTCTCGCGCTCGTCGGTTGCTTTCTTTGGCTAAAACCTTCATGTTGTCCCAATCGAATTGGTGTCCGAATTGATAAACATGTATTGAAATTAATGACATTAGGTCGCGTCTTCGTACGGCTAACCGGCGTTCATGTAGTCTTGTGCTTAGCCAGCGACCGGTTTGTCCGATGTAGTTTTTTTTCTCAATCTCTGCACGTAATCTTGTAGACAATATTTGATTGTTCTTGTTTTGCAACTTTGTGTTTTGTATTGTTGAAGTGACTGCATAATGTTGACGCGGTGTTGTGCGCGACTTCTATTCCAAATGGCCGAAGTACCCGAGCTGCTATTTCTGATATATGATGCACATACGTGAAAGCGCGTCTAACTCTGTTTTCATCATCGTTTCTTTGTTGGGTACGGTTGAACTTGTTGCGTAGTACGAAGCTTCTTGGGTATCCATTCTTCTGGAACACTTTGAACAGGTATTCTTATTCTTGTCTTCTTAGTTCCCGTGTGCTGCAATGCGTTGCTGCTCTTTTTAGTAGGGTTCTAACGCAGCTGCGTTTGCGGCTGATCGGGTGCTTGCTGTGGAAGTATAATATTTCATCCATGTGTATATTCTTCCTGTATTTCAGAACGCTCTATAGAAATTCTTCACCAGCGATGCCAAATACCACACGGTCCTGGGCACAATACAGAGCGTAGACGCGTGAGGAAGGAACTTAAACGGAGCTTAAGACTAGACAAAGAAAAGTGGTGGCTAGATAAGGTCGAACAAATGGAAATAGCAAATAATGCGGGTAACGTGCGAAAACTCTTCCAACTTATTCGATCGACCAGGCCTACGAAAAAAGGAGTGAGTGAGACTATCGCTGAAATAGACGGTACTCATCATTAATAAGAATAGCCGCCTGTCACGCTGGGCCGAACATTTTGAAGAACAATTCAGCTGGTCACCTGCAACAGAATCATTCCCTCACTTGAGGCAGTGTGATCCTTGGCCTGTTAGCGTAGATCCCCCTAATGATTTAGAAATTAAAGCATGTATCGAATCCATGAAACGATTCAAAGCTGCTGGCCCCGATGACATACCGCCTGTTTTGTTCAAAGAAGGTGGCCAAGTCCTAATCAGCACATTAGGAGATCTCCTCCGTGAAGTGTGGTTGTCAGAATCCGTCCCTCCGAGTTTGGGCGAATCGGTTATCATACCTATATTTAAAAAAGGTGTGCGAAGCTCATGCTCTAATCACCGTGGGATAAGTCTCACTCCCATCATTACGAGATTATTAGCGTCCATATGCCTTCGAAGATTAACCTCGCATAGGGAATCACAGATCCGAGAGCAGCAAGCTGGCTTCCGGCCCGGCAGAGGCTGTGTCGACCACATTTTTACTCTTCGACGGATCTTAGAACTGCGGCACACCTATCGACAGCCGACAATAGCCATCTTTTTAGACTTCAAAGGAGCATTTGATTCAGTCGATCGAAATGTCCTGTTTAACACCTTGCTGTGCAAAGGCGTTCCACAAAAGTATGTCAACATACTACGTGCACTTTATGCACATACATCCGGATGCGTTGAGGTTTACAACGAACTCTCTCCCAAATTCCACACTACTAGTGGCGTCCGACAAGGATGTCCGATTTCTCCGTTTTTGTTCAATTTTGTAATTGATGCTATCATGGAATTATGCAGCGACGGTGCCCCAGCCTTCGGAGTTCACATAATGCCAGGCGGCAAGCTTCTCGACTTGGACTATGCTGATGATATAGTTCTGCTCTTCGATTCGTATAGAGATGCACAGGCGATACTGAACAAGCTATCTAGTATTGTGCCCGCATTTGGAATGTGTTTTGCACCCTCTAAGTGCAGTGTTCTGCTGCAGGACATCGACTTATCAAACAGCACTGTATTACTTAACAATCAGGCGCTTGAAATTGTAGATCGCTTTACGTATCTCGGTAGTTGTATCAATAATTCTGCATCGTTAGATGACGAGGTCTCGGCACGCATTTCTAAAGCGACCGTAGCATTCTGCAACCTAGGTCACCTCTGGCGTCAGAAAGGACTGTCTCTGTTACTCAAGGGTAGAGTCTATGAAGCGACAGTTCGGGCTGTGTTACTGCATGGGTGCGAAACCTGGACCCTACGTAAAGAACACTTTCAGCGTCTCCAAATATTTGAAAACCGATGTCTCCGCCACATTCTAGGGGTTAGCTGTTACAATCGCATGCGCACCGATGCTCTCCGAAATAAGTTGTTCGGTAGTAATGTTGATATAGAGAAACAAATCAACCTGTATAGGTTACACTGGTTGGGTCACGTTTTACGGATGCCGGACCACCGACTTCCGAAACAGATTCTTTTTGCGACGCCACATCCTGATTGGCTTAAATCTCGTGGTGGCCAAACCGTCACATGGCATAAGCAGTTAAAAACCTAAGTCGGCGCAGCGCGTCTTCCAGGCTGGTGTCCCCGCGATCAGATATCGCAATGGCTAGTTACGCTTCAGGATATGTCCAGAAACCGTGTTCAATGGCGGTCTTGCACTAAGCATCTTCTTGGAGTTTTTGCTTAACCTTGTATGCTGTCAAGCGGAGTGACGAGAAAAGCTTGTTATGATGCATGGCAGTGAAACCCGCAAGGAAGCTGTCATGCTGATGTCGCTCTACTCGTTCACGAAACTTGTTTGAATGCATGTTCCATTCGTGGTGTAGGCACCTCTACCCCGTTTGTTTGTGCTTACTCTTCTATAGAATCCGTAGCTATTTAAGTCCCACCCTTCCCCATCTTTTAGGATTTTACTTTTTCATGGTTGTGTGGCAGTTAAGCATTCGGTACGCGCTACCGGTGTAATGCTGTCTGTGATGATGATGATGATGTAGACACTGGTCTCCAAATTTCCTTCGCTTGTTCGTCTCACTTGAACGTTCAGGAATGCGTAGTCCATTGCATAAGATAGCTCGTGTGTTGAATATGAAAACGATTGGAATGGGAAACGCCTACCAGTTTAATATAGATATTACTGTTGCTCCCGCTGGGTCTATCGCGTTCCCCTCTTTTTACATTATGGTCCTGTCGTTGTTCAGTTATCAGCGTTTTAAACTCCAATCATTTTCCAACATTTTTGTCTTACCAGTGCCGAACTGGACATTTTGTTCGCTGTCTCCACGGCGACAAACGTGGATGCTGCCGACGGACCTGATACCGAGACGTCCAAACCACCAGAGTCTCTCTATCCAACGAATCAACTATCGTAGGTTTGCGGTATTATCACCCATTTCTTGTTACCCCATGGCAACGCAGTGACGTAACGTGACCAGTCAATTCGAAAACGAATTTTTATTACAAGATTGCTTCATTGCATCCACAATTTGTTCAAGTTGATTAATCCGGAAGTGTATCACTCGTTTATTTCACATCGTATCATATACTGTTTGACTCCTATTGCTTCCTAGTTACATAAGCTAACGAAAGAAACTATGCCCATCAGAGCTAATCGGTGTTAGCTTACACCGTATCCGACGGGAAGACCTGACACGGAGATCTGTTCGATTGGGCGACCACAACAGATGTTGCTGGCGCCTTCTGGACTGGTCGGGCAAACAAAGCTACTCAAATGTGTCAGTCTGGAGAACGGTTCAAAAACGCTTAATTGCGATCGGTCAAACGGTGGACGGTAGCCCAGGTCGTTAAGGCGTGGGGCTATAATAGTGATGATCGGGGGTTCAAATCCCACCCGAAGCGAATGGATATGCACTACTGATGAGCTCAAATAAAAGCGAAACTCGAGTCCATTGATTCCATTATGGACCGTCGTGATCAACTTTGTGAATCGTTCGATGGGCTTGGCAAGGATGAATAGTCACAAAGATAAAGAATATATTCCTACTTGTCAGCACTTTCTTTTTCTCCGTTTTTCAATCGGCTTTTCGTCGATAACTCAGTATAGCACACGGAAAATATGACGGTGCTGGTCGATAGAATTCATTCCACCGCTGTATGGTATGAAAGCATAATCCTGATCCAGGCAAAGTGCCGCACAGTCAGAGACTGCACGTGCGTTAAGATACTGTCAGGTTGCCCAGGCCTAGACAGATATGAGGGGGGGAATAGAAATGGTAGTGAGACTTCAACGTGTTTCAGCATGCAGCTCACTACCGTTGGCCAATCAATTTAGCACGATGTTAACCGCACAGCACATAAGTGCTGCACGATTGCACATCCGCCGTACTGTAGCTGATGTCGCTCGACTCGTTCACAACACTTGATTGAATGTATGTTTCATTCGAGGTGTAGGCATCTCATCCCGATGTTTCGGTGTCTAATTTGCTGCAGGTTCAGTAACTTTTCATGTCCCACCGCTCCCCATCTTTTTTAGGATTTCATCATGTCATGGTTGTATGGCAGTTAAGCACTCAGTACTTGCTTGTTATCCATGATGCTGACTACAGCTGAGATTACACTTTTCCCCGGAGATACTGATTGATTCGTTTTATTTTATGCCCGTTTTTAATTGTTTTGAAGTTTTGAGTAATCTCTCAAGAATAATCGCTAGTCTCGTGTGATGCATTCGGCTCTGCTTTGATCCGGTCTTTTCCAGTCTTCGGTCAGCTTATCACACCAATCTCCGATCACGAAAACTGATCGTGTTTAACACCGTGTCTACGCACACGTCATCGTTCGGTTAATACTGAGCCTACCATTTGTGTGACGGGTCAATTAGTGACCCTGATTCGCTCGTCACCCGTTTGTACAAGCGCAGACGTAATTTGTGGCTGTTTAGCTGATTTTTAACACCCATCGGTACTTATCGTTGACGCTTTCTTATACAGGTTTTCAGTTCCTGAACCAATTACTATGGTTGTCCAACCCGGTGATAACGTATCGAATACTTCGATTGTGCAACAAGGTGAGTTTCCTTCTTATTGCGATGAATCTTTTTACCTTACTCAGTGGTTGGTCGAAAGGGTTTTGGTCCACTCCATAATCCACCACTACCTTCACGTGCCACCAAAATAAGCCATACAAATTTCTAAACCATCTTTGCCCATTCTTGAGCGGATTTAACCTGGTTATAATCGTATGTATAAAGCAGTAACGAAAGACTAGACTCTGTATTACTTACACTGTGCGAATCTCGCTCATATATGCCAACAACTGTCAGTCACTTTTGACATATATTTTGCTTCTTGTGGCGTCGATATTGTAGTGTTCAGCGCAACCGTTGCGTGTGTGGTTCTCGCTCCTAGGAGTCGAAGATTCCGGAAAATATCCGCGAGTGGCATGCATCCCGCTTAATACCGATTCATGTTTGTCCCTGCTCGAATTCTCTATGCTCGGCAACTCAATTTACTTCGGCGAAACGTTTGGTTTTGTAACACCTTCCTTGCGATTACATTGGCTTAATACCACTTGCAGGTTCGGAACTTGAACGTCCAGCCGTTGAGATTCATGCAACGTCATCTGTCAAGCACGTGAGTCATTCGGATGTCAACCGCGGTATGCTTTATCGTTTACAACCGATCGGTGGTGTGCCATGGTTCCTCGACGTGCGTTTGGATCGGCGCTGGTTAGACGCTTTGTTCGATCGGTACGTTCGCTTCTGTGATTCTGGTCCTTTACTTAATTCACACGATCGAGACCCGTATGTGATAGAGGATGTTTTGTCTTGTTCTCTGCTGTTAAACCCCCGCCGCTCTGCATAGAGGCGGTGATTATGTGATGCATTATTTGTCGACAGAACTGGTCGACATATTAATTGGTCTGTTCATGAGGACTCATGCTAAAAAACCCAAAACTATAAAACAAATATCCTTCGCACTTGAATTCCGTTGGTGATTAGAGGCTGTCTGCTGTGATCAAGTGAAGAAAGTAAGAATGGTTTTACTGAGCCTTGAAGTAATTGATGAATGGTATATACCTCTTGATTTCGACACAACCGTTCGTACATTCATCCATGGTGTGAGAATCGCATGTTAATGCTGTCGCCGTACTCGTTCAAAACGCTTGATTGATTATATGCTTGATTCTTTTTCACCTCTTCCCAATCCTCGTATCTGTCTAGACCTGGGCATCCTGACAGTATCTTAGTCCACGTGCAGTATCTGACTGTGCGGCACTTTGCCTGGATCAGGCTTGTGCTTTCATACATACCCAATCCTCGCATGTCTTGCGCGAGTTCCGAGCTTTTTAGGTTCCGGTCTTCAACATTTGTTTCGTTTTTTTCGTGTCATGATTGTATGGCAGTTGCTCTGCACTTGCTTCTGGTTCAATGCACGGATATTCAATCGTACAGTACTTCTGCGCGGCTAACACCGTATTAGATTGATTGGTCACGGTAGTGAGCTGTATGTTTATACACCCTGGAGTCCCACTACAATTCACATTTTTATTTTGTTTCTCATATCTGTCTAGGTCTGTGCAACCTGACACTATCTTGACCCACGTGCAGGAAATGACTATGCAGCACTTTGCCTGTATAAAACTTGGGTTTTCATACTTACGTACATACATCCATCCATCCATACATACATACATACATACATACATACATACATACATACATACATACATACATACATACATACATACATAGATACGTACATACAAATATACATACATACATGCAAACATATATACATACGTACTAGTGCAATGCTGTACTAGGGCACTGATGTGCAATCGTGCAGCATTTCTCTGCTGTGCGGCTAACATCGTGCTAAATTGACTGGCCAACTGTAGTGAGCTGCATGCTGAAACACGCTGGAGTCTCACTACCATTTCCTGTTCTTTTTTCTTCCTCGTATCTGTCTAGGCCTGGACAACCTGACAGTATCTTAGCCCATGTGCAGTCAGTGACTGTGCGGCACTTTGCTTGGATCAGGCTTGTGCTTTCATACAGTGCATACAGTGCTGTCCATGACGATTATGATGGAATTGTGATACCCGGTCGTGCATTCATACGCATATTAAAGAGCAAACTGCATCCTTCATACCTTCCGATACTTTTCATTATTGCGTTTTTTGAAACATTCAACGTAATTCAGTGTTTTAATGGTCTATAAAGCAAATACCTTAAAGTAGCCATAGATTAAAAATATTGGGTAGACATAAAAAGATCGAAGATGTTGTGTCAGTATGGAAAGTCAGCTTATGCATTGGGGTGCGCGGTTGGTTTTTTGTTTACATATAATTGTGAACATGCTTAGGCTTGGTGCACAAATGATTTGTGGATCAGAGTGTTTCAGATAAAACAAACTCGGACTGCAAAGAAGAAAGTTCCTCAATTTGATCTAGAGTGTGGTGTTGGAGTATCTAGATGTTCAATGGTTGACAACCGCTCAACATTTTCAAGTACATGCTGTAAAACCAATGGCTCTCTTGATCCCACCACACATATCGTAAAATTTCTAATATCCCCAGCTTTTTGGATACTGGAGCTAATTTCAGTCCAATGGTCATTTGCACATCGTCTTACACTCTGTTAGAGCTTATTTCTGGCTGCTCTTAGAACTTTAAGAATGCTGACAGTTGCTCATCCAACACAGCAGTCATCTCAGAAGATTTTACTTCCAACCAGTCGCTCGTTCGAGCTTTCTTCGGACCGTAAGTGGAAAGCGCGATTCGGCTTATGCAGCATTTTAGCGATTCCCAGTTTTCGTAAGCCGGTTCGAGTGGGGTTGTCTTGGTGAACTCGGCTGTGAAGGCTTTCGCGAATCGTGCAGTTAGATTAGGTTCGCACGTGCGAGTGTCACCTATCCTTGGCTTAACAGACAATTTGGCGCGGTGAAATCTCGTCTGGGGAAACTTCAGTTTTGCACAGACCAGTGAATGATCAGTGTCGCAGTCTGCGCTTTGATATGATCTGGTGAGGAGTTCGTTTCCTATAACAAGGTCGCTTAACAAGAATAAGGTCATGCTGATGCCCATGCTTAGAGCAAGGATTTTTCCAAAAGAATTTATGCTGTGGTTTTGTTTGAAAGAAAGTTTTACTGACACAAAGACTAACTGGCGTTGTCCGTTAACATTGTTTTTACCTACACAGAACCTTCAGAGAGAGTTTTGCCAAGACTCGTAATCTTCACCAACTCTGACATTGAAATCACCAAATACCATTACACAGTTTTTGAGGACTGTTGTGAGTTTATGATAAAAAGCGTTTTTTTCAGCATGCTTCGCAGAGAGCGTCAGTGCATAAACGTTGGCCAACGTAATGGTGCCAGTAGTGCACTTCCGATTTAGATTCCAAATCCGTTCTCTTCCACTGTTGCTCGGTGCTGCTGCTTTTAGTAGGCTATTTCGCACGGCAAACCCAACTCCATGCAGTCGAGGCTCATCAGAACCCCTTCTTTTCCAAAAATGTGTCATCTCTTTCTGTTATAATACCAGTGTCTGGTAATTGAGTCTCTTTCAAGGCAGCCACATTGACCTTCGTCCTTTTTAGCTCATTGTTAATCACAGCTGATTTTCCTACGCCTCTGATATTCCATACGTCGTCATGAACTCCTGACATTATCTATCGCTTAATCGATATCTTTCCACTTTTAGAAATCAAAGTATCTTTGAAACTGTTCTCTGCATTCTTCTCTCGTTCTACGTTGGTGCGGTGGGCTATTGTCTTCTGCAAAGTGATTCGTTCCGAGACTTCAACTTGTTCCTTTGTTGCTTCGCGATTGCTGGATGCCATTTTTCTCTGGTCAAAAGTGTGCAACCCGATTCCGCCTCGGCTCAACACGGGTTCAATCGCGTCATCGTTTTTTCGCGCTCCCTTTTGTTCTGTTTCTTGGCCACGTTGTTCCTGGTGACTGCTCCGTCCACCGGTGCTCAATTTCGTCCAGCTCCGTCCGTCCACTACGAACGCGTATCTAACGTTCGCATTGGTCAGCTTAGTCTGATCGATCGATCAAAGCTATTCGTATCGAACCGGCCACTGTTACTTCCATCTTTGTTGGATTTTCCCCTCAGGATACCTGTTGACGTATCGTCAGCCCCTTCTTTCATCCACTCCAACGTGATATCTTCCGACTTGTCCTTATCCGAACCTGTTGGAAATTCCACGTTATTCGGGGTTTACTTCTCGTTGGACCGTATGAAAGCTGTCGTACATTTTTGCTCTTTTTGTCTGCTCCTTATTTTCCCCTTTCTTTTTCTCTTCGGTTTGGTCCCACAAGCAGACACGGCTGTTTTATACGGTCTTGAGCAATTGGATATTCATGTTTTCGGCGCTAGTGGTACGTCCATTTTGTATCGCTCTTTAAATTCTCAAGTTTATTGTCTCACGATTTGGTATGGCCCACTATTAACGGTTTTTAATTTCGAACATAGCCATCGTTTTCTTGAGCATTTAACTACATACGTTAACATTATCTTGACTTGGATTTTATTACACTGGTAGCCATTTCAACTGTTTCTTCATGATACATCTTCGATTCTATAGCTGCTGAATATGACTAATATTAACCATGTTCAGGGTGATCAGGAAAGCTGAATTTTTTTAATCTGTCGTTACCCAGTTTGGCATAGCCAAACGTAATCCGTCTTGTCATTAATCATTTTTTGCTTATTTTCACATCAACACTTCTATCGGCTTTGAACAAATGGGTGTCTAATTGTGCAATCGGTTAATACGAAACCGGTAAATTTGTAACATAGGTGTTACCCACGTTTCTGATTTTGCACAACAAACACTCGCTGTTCCTGTTCCATAGTCACTGCTTATGAAAATTGGAGTGTATTCCTAGTCTTTTATCGGCATCTCACCTCACGATGTGCGTGTCTACCATGTTAACGATCATCGCGGATACACTGACTAGCCAAGATCGTATGTCTACGTACATGGTTTCGCACGCAGCTCAATACCGGTTGCAGGATGTTAACTACACAGCAACGAAGTACTACACGATTGCACATCCTTGCGCTGTTGGATAAGGTTCATACGACCTAGCTTTGCAAGCACATGTGCCCACACACCTATGTATGAAAGCACAAGCCTGATCCAGGCAAAGTGCCGCACAGTCAGAGACTGCACGTGGGCTGAGATACTGTCAGGTTGCCCAGGCCTAGACAGATACCAGGAAGAAAAAAGAACAGGAAATGGTAGTGAGACTCCAGCGTGTTTCTGCATGCAGCTCACTGCCGTTGGCCAATCAATTTAGCACGATGTTAGCCGCACAGCACAGAAATGCTGCACGATTGCACATCCGTGCATTATATGAGGGTAATCTCCTATACGTGCATGATGAGTGCACGCAGCACGAAACCGGTCGTAATGTGTTTCTGTTTGCGATGGAGTGCACCGAAAGTGGATTAGTTATTCAAGTCCGTGGGTTTAACCGATCTACCTGCGTGTGGGCAAATGTGATTGAACAGGTCGGTCGTGGCAACGCTATCAAACGGTGTACTTTTAAGCTCAAGTTGTTTGCCATTTTCCACTGTTTCAATGCACGTTTATCCTGATCGTACTGCGTGCATCATCATCATAGGCAGCATTACACCGGTAGCACGTACCGAATGCTTAACTGCCACACAACCATGAAAAAGTAAAATCCTAAAAGACGGGGAAGGGTGGGACTTAAATTGCTACGGCTTCTATAGAAGAGTAAGCACAAACAGACTGGGAAGAGGTGCCTACACTCAAGGAACATGCATTCAAACAAGGTTCGTGAAACGAAGGAGAGCGACCATCGCCATGGCAGTTCCTTGCGGCTTCACTGTCATGCATCATAACAAGCTTTTCTCGTCACTCCGCTTGACAACATACAAGGTTAAGCAAACACTCCAAGAAGATGCTTAGTGCAAGACCGCAATTGAACACGGTTTCTCGACATAGCCTGAAGCGTAACGAGTCATTGCGATATCTGATCGCGGGGACACCAGCCTGGTAGACGCGCTGTGCCGACTTTGGAAAGGTTGCTAGTAAGGGTTTTTAACTGCTTATGCCATGTGACGGTTTGGCCATCCCGAGATTTACGCCAATCTGGATGTGGTGTCGCAAAAAGAATCTGTTTCGGAAGTCGGTGGTCCGGCATCCGTAAAACGTGACCCAACCAGCGTAACCTATGCAGGTTGATCTGCTATTCTATATCAACATTACTACCGAACAACTTATTTCGGAGAGCATCGGTGCGCATGCGATTGTAACAGCTAACTCCTAGAATGTTGCGGAGACATTGATTGTCAAATACTTGGAGACGCTGGATGTGTTCTTTACGTAGGGTCCAGGTTTTGCACCCATACAGTAACACAGCCCGAACTGTCGCTTTATAGACTCTACCCTTGAGTAACAGAAACAGTCCTTTCTGACGCCAGAGGTGACCTAGGTTGCGGAATGCTACGGTCGCTTTAGAAATGCGTGCCGAGACCTCGTCACCTAACGATGCAGAATTATTGATACAACTACCGAGATACGTAAAGCGATCTACAACTTCAAGCGCCTGATTGTCAAGTAATAAAGTGCTGTTTGATAAGTCGATGTCCTGCAGCAGAACACTGCACTTAGATGGTGCAAAACGCATTCCAAATGCGGGCACAATACTAGATAGCTTGTTCAGTATCGCCTGTGCATCTTTGTACGAATCGAAGAGCAGAACTATATCATCAGCATAGTCCAAGTCGAGAAGCTTGACGCCTGGCATTATGTGAACTCCGAAGGCTGGAGCACTGTCGCGGCATAATTCCATGATAGCATCAATTACGAAACTGAACAAAAACGGAGAAATCGGACAAACTGCGTGTAAATAACCAGTCTTGGGTTGTGCGTGTGTGATGGAATGCATACAAGTGCAGTTTTTTGTATGTGCCAAGTATCTTTGCCTCAGCCTTGTCAGAATGTGTTGGATACCAATGTGCTAGTTTCTACAGCAACACTATCTTCAAGTGTCCATGTGTTTGCCCACGGTCTGTATTTTGCACTCACCCAGATTGTTACGAGAATCTACATTTCAACTGTTCCCTCCCTTGCTCTTCAAGGTTCTATCAGCCTATCCTCAGCTGCGTTCTCTATCTTCCGAAATTTGGTCGTGATCTCTTCGAGCTATTGGCTTTGTTTTAATGCTGTTCGAGTAAGTTTCCATTGCTGTTGTGTTCTCGAAGCCTTATTAAACACGGTTACCTTCCAATGCTGACTTTTCTCTAGAAACCTTTTATCCCAACTTACGGGAAGAATATCAAACGATCGTGTTGTACACATTTGTTCTCATGCAAACCAACCCATCACTTCTGTCTATTTAGTATTCAAGGCTAATTTGTCCACCACCGCTTCATTCTAACAAATTGCTATTTCGTCTTTTTTAGATCGGTGATCCATTCAATCTGCACTTCTCCATCTTTTGGTCGGTCTACATTCCCTTATGCTACATCCTAAGCCGTTTGCCGTCGAACCTACATCTGTACACGTTGCTCATTCCTACGGCAACTCGGCGCACACAAATTCGCACTGCCGTACTTTCGAGGCTGGCGGAACTGCGTGCCGTTGTTCTGCGTTACTGTGGTGAAACGAGCAGTAAACGCACGCGTGCTGTTCGTTGTTGGGTCAAAAAATCGAAACCCAAACCTCCCGCTTCTACCGAGCAACGTGAATCATGGTGGCGAGATTTGTTTCCATTCGTGGCTGATCCAAATCGAAAATCGGTTATACCGAGTAGATCTATGGTACAATCTCCGTCAACGCGATGCTTGCATTCTAAATCGCAGGATTCTACAAGAGACGGTCGACGTTTCTCCTCGGGCTCAGGTGCACTCCAGATGCCACTTTTTTCTGGTATGGTTATTTATTTTGTGCATTTACTTTGTTTTCATGATTCCGTACGATTTTCGGTTATCAATTTATCAATCTTTTATGTTCTCACAACTGGGAAACCAATTACAAATAACGGTTTTTTTTCTCAACGAAACACAATCTTGACGACCTTCGAAATTCGTTGTGAAATACCCAACACAGAATCACTCATGTCAGATTAAAGGTGTCTCAAGCAATTGTCTGATAGTTGAAAAATCTGGGCAGGTACTTAATTCATTCTTTTGTCGTAGCATCGGGAGATGGATTTTAGCAAGATATTTGATTCATTCAAAGCAACCCAAGGAATGTAAATCTGTGCTCGGGAAATGCTACCTAGCAGCCATAATAACACAGTAGCCTGTCGATCAAACAATAAGATAGATTTCTAAACCCCGTGCTATAATCCGCGGAGATTAATTATGAAGAGATAGCTTTGTTCGAAACGATTTATTGCAAAACATTTACTTCCGTTTGCGAATGATTTCATAGATCGACTGCTGTTCGTCCTGGACAACATATGCACGGATGTGCAATCGTACAGTACCTCTGTGCTGTGCGGCTAACACTTACTTTTGTGCGACTATCTCCTCCTGGAGGATGAGTCGGCTTTTTTAAGTTTTGGGAATTCAGGTACAAAGCATTGTCCCCAGCACCACTCAGCGTTTGTTCGAGTCAGTTTCTCTAGCCTTTGCACAACCAAGTGTGACCTGCAAGGCAGCAGGGAGTTGTCAGAAAGAGGTGGTGTGCACCAACTAACGGTCTACGAGACTGCTCCAGATTTTTTCATGGTTTCTCCCGAAGCCTTTCCCGAGATCGGGTATTCCGCAAGGCAGCGAAGATTTAAAATCAGGGTTTTCCTTCCCCTCGATGAAATGCCCTCCCGGGCTAAAGAGCTCTATCTGCCCGAAGCTAACACCGTGCTAAATTGATTGGCCATCGGTAGTATGCTGCATGCTGAAACACGCTGGAGTCTAACTACCCTCGCTATTTCTTTTCTAATATCTGTCTAGGTCTGGGCAAACTGACAGTATCTTCGCCCACGTGTAGTCTATGACTGTGCGGCACTTTGCCTGGATCAGGCTTGTGCTTTCATGCCATGCCTGGACCACATAAAGCCAGTTTTGACTACTGAATGCTTAACTGTCATACAACCATGATACGTTCAAATCCTTGAAAGATGGTAAAGGAAGGTCCTAACATGCTCCCTAACCTGTAGAAGATTAGGCACAGACGAGGGACGAGGTGACAACACCTGGATCCAAACAAGCATACAATCAAGTG
>JACCGJ010002033.1:0-44209 GCA_013407085.1 Atriophallophorus winterbourni | reverse complement strand
AACGAGCTCCATCTGCCCGAATCAAACTGGTTTTCAGGCGCCAGTCACTCGCCTTCGCCCCTTCTCCTGTTGGTAGAAGTAGTTCCGCCGGGCTCGGGAGCCACTCGTGCAGACCAGAAGCTTGACTTGGTTGTCAGAGGCTATTTCAGACGCGCGCCATATGGGAGCATTGTAGAAACAGTGGGAGCTTATCCCCACTGCCATCCCTGGCTATGACAACCTTTGGTACCACTGTATTAAGCTGCTTTGCCAACTATATTGACTAGCAGGCGGAAACCGGAGTTTCACTTCCACTTTTCCGTCTATCTCTTTAAGTGCGCACTGTTTTGTAATCCTGCACTATTTCTGTGCGGAGCAGCTAACATAGTGTTTAATTGATTTGTCACCGGTAAGAGTTGCAGCGAAAACACGCTGGAGTCACGCTGCCATTTGTATTTTCCCATTCATGTTTTTCTAGGCCTAGACAACCTGACTGTGATTTCGCCCCTGCACTTGGCCTGGACGATGCTTGTGATTTCATAAACAAACAAACTTCTAATCAGAAGTGCCGTGCAGTTTGAGCGACCGTCCGTCTAAATGGACCATTTTTAATCGAGGGAGACAGCTTTGCTAAGACATGACTTTAAACCATTCATTCAGGAGAGTATCTGTGCCCAGCTGCAGTCTATATCTGTTTGTACTTTTCTTGAATTCAGACTTGTGGTTCCATTCATAAATTTTGATTTCGTATTGTTTGGTGAAATTCATAATGTTTTACACGATTCGGTGACCGTTTTCGTAAAAGACGATTGGTGTGAGATTGCACTGAGACAGTACGCGTCCTGATTCAAGTATAGGTTAGCCGTTTAAAACTTGATAATTACTACTAAATAACGGATGTGCTATCGTGCAGTACTTCGTGCTGTGCGGTTAACATCGTGCTAAATTGATTGGCCAGAGGTTGGTGAGCTGCATGCTGAAACAGGCTGTTCCCTGTTCCCTTTTCTTCTTGATATCTGTCTAGGCCTGGGCAACCTGATAACATCTTAGCTCACGTGCAGTCTCTGACTGTGCGGCACATTACCTGGATCCGGCTTGTGTTTTCATACATACATACTAAATAACGCTATTCATTGTTGCTTACAGCACATAACAATGATCATCCAGGAATAACTATGTGATTGTGTTTAAACATCGTGGTTCGTTGTGCGAACCCTATTAAACACCAAAGTGATATATTGCTCACATCGCCCGAAATTCAACTACAACCTTGTTTACCTATTAAACACCGTTTGCAAAGTCTAACTTTTTCAACGGTATTCATTGTTTTCATTCCCTTTGAACCCAATTTTTTCTGTTCCCTCCTCCCTAGCACCGAACGTATGGAGACCACGAACACTGTGCTTGCCTCACAGCTACGTGCTACTTCCAGATCGCGAATGTTGTCCAACTTGAATTCGATATTTTATGAACACCTCACCCGAAGTTTGCAGTCATCTCTGGCCGGTGATATTTATTTGGGACGCCTCGGTGGTCTCTCGGTCAATCAAGGCGACGTGTTCATTCTCGGCTCGGATGACCTGCATTTCCTGGTGCACATTATCGAGATGAACAATGGAATTGTCTCGTTTCAATTGCGTGGTTTGGAATTCATCGGTTGGTATTCGGGTTTTTAATGTGTTTGCTGTCGATGTGGCGCGTTTGGGGGCGGTATTTGTTTCACGTTCTTGAGCTCTGTTTCTAATTACTATGATGATTTTCAAACTTCCACGGGTGATCGGTTGTCGCTTCTTCTTTGTGGTCCTACCTCCTGCTGTGCAGCGTAATTCCAACGAGTTTTATCTGGGGTTTTAAGAAAAAACGTCATCTGCAGAGTGGATCGTATCGATTAGTCACTCCACTCTGCATTACTCCACGCATGAGTATAGGGTTGTTGTGTTGTTTTGATGTGTTCGCTCTCACCGTGGCGACGTTAGGACGTTTAACGTTCAGTGAGCTATGTTCTTAATTACGATGAAGATTTTCAGTCTTCCGTCGATCACTCAAAGTGTCACGCCATCGATCACTCTTTTGATCTGGATTTTTATTAACGAAGACTCCATCTGCGAATCCATTTAACCGAGGATGTATGTATGTATGATATCACAAGCCTGATCCAGGCAAACTGCCGCACATTCAGAGACTGCACGTGGGCTGAGATACTGTCAGGTTGCCCAGGCCTAGACAGATAAGGGGAAGGAAAATAGCTATAGCGGGGGCCTCTCTCTTTGTTTCATTGCTTCGCCTATATTATCCAGCGGTAGCACTATCGCGGATCGATTAAATGGCATGCTGTTTTCGTGTCACACGGTGATTCATCCCGAGAGTCGGTCGGGATCTATCCTTGATAATACTGCGTTGTGCACGATAGTACACGAGCTTACATGCAAGATGGTCGTTGTCTCGGTTCTTAATGAAACACCAATTGAACAGGCAAAATACCGTGAAACAGATGAAATCGCGGCGAGTTACAGATACGAATGTATGTATGAAAGCACAAGTCTGATCCAGGCAAAGTGCCGCACAGTCAGAGACTGTACGTGGGCTGAGATACTGTCAGGTAATAGAGGAGAATATACGTAGCTCAGGATGAGGATGTTGTTCAAATGGTGTTCGCCGAGCTTGTGTAGTTGTTGTAGGACGTTTCGTCATAAAGCTAGATGACATCATCAGCAGAACTTCTTTCGAACACCATTTGAACAACATACTGGCAGGTAGCCCAGGCCTAGACAGATATGAGAACGGAAATAGAAAAGGTAGCGAGACTCCAGCGTGTTTTGGCATGCAGCTCACTACCGATGGCCAATCAATTTAGCATGATGTTAGCGGCACAGCACAGAAATGCTGCAGACGAATGTACATTAGAGTGTGCACACGAGTAGCATCCTGAAGCTTGTGCATAGTCGCGTGAGGTGTAGGAAGCAAACTGCGCTCGAGATCGGTGTACATCAACGTTAGATTGTTGAACAAGCTGCCTTTGTCTACTCAATCCTTAATCTGTGACTCCATCGTAGCTAACTCTAGTTCAAGGGATTGGGAGTATGTTTTTATGTCATTTGTAAAACTTTACCAGGAATATCATCACCAGTTCTTCGTAAATTTAATTTGCATACTACCCCTCAGTTTGTGTGTTTATAAAATCGCAAACCTGGAGCCAGGTAAAATGTGGCACAGTAATAGACTGCACAGGGTCTCAATTACTTCCAGATCACATTGGTCTAGACATACGTGATAGAAGGACAATCGTCGCGAAGCTTCGTGTTCAGTTACTTGTCCTAATTAACAGTATCTCAACATCCCCGTACATCATATTCACTAGCTGTTTGGGATTTTTTGTATATTACAGTTTTAGAACAAAATCTGAGCACAGTTGATCAGCGTTCCGAACATACAATCATCCGCCCACGCTTGATCAACGTGGCAGTAACTCAACCTATATGCAGTCTTTGCGTGTTCGGCACTTGGTTTGTCTCCTTGCCAGTGATTCGTTGCACGTAGCGAGGATGGGATGCTTAGAACTGGAGCGGATCTCTCTCAAATCTCACTGTGATATCAATTTAGAAGTGATCGGTTGTCTCGTTGACCGCGGTAATCGTACATCAAAATAAAACTATGATTGTGATACCTGAACGATCCTAGCGGCACATATATCCTGTGAATGCTTGCTCTCGCTCGTTGCGGTATCATGCTGCTACTGGTATCGGTCTTTCGACGGCTGATAACTGCTCTTTTAAAAGAAGCTGGGTTGCCAGTCATTGACAGGGATAAACAAGATCGCCACAGCCCCAGTCTCAATCAGAGATATTTGTTTGTGTCGGCGTGGTCCAAACGATTCTCTAGCAGGTTGTTTGAAACCTGATCTCGATGTTGCTGCAAACAACAATCAACGGTTCCATCTCAGTCTGTTGTGCGGACCGTAACTTTTGCGCTATCATCGTCTAATACGGATAAGCTCCCACTGTTTATGAAATGCTCTCATATGGCACGCGTCTCAAATAGCCACTGACATTCAAGTCCAGCTTCTGGCATGCACGAGTAGCTCCCCGATCCCGACGGAACTCCTTCTACCAACAGGAGGAGGAGCGAAGGCGAGAGACTCCCGCCAGTAAACCAGTTTGCTTCGGGCAGATGGAGCTCGTTAGCCTGAGAGGGCATTTCATCTAAGGGAAGGAAAACCCTGATTTTAAACCACCGCTGCCTTGCGGGATACCCGATCGCGGGAAAGGCTTCGGGAGAAAACCCTGAGAAAAAATCTGGAACAAAGTCTGGTCGACCACCTCTTTCTGGCAACTCCCTGCTGCCTTGCAGGTCGCACTTGGTTGGGCAAATGCTAGAGAAGCTGACTCGAACAAACGCCGAGTGGTGCTGGGGACGCCGCTTTGTACCCAAATTCCCAAGAATCTTCATTGAAGCCGACTCATCCTCCAGGAGGAGATAGTCGCACAAAAAATCGTGTAATACTGTTTTAAACACCAAAAATTACGAACTCGTAATACAACAACAGACTGTCTATTATATAAGCGCGTATATCACATGCTGGTTTTCGTTTTTGCACGTTTGTTCATCAGTTTTCCCACTTTAGTCTTTGGGCACTTCCTCCGACTCCAGAGCTGTGTTTGATTATGGTGATGGAGATGATGCCTTACTATATGGTGATGCATTTATCTGTTACATTCGACTTCCTTTCTTCCTTAAACCACCGCATCCAGGTACATGTTGTCACGAACAGGAGACCGAGGTCTTACGATTGTCCTCGCATAATGACTTTGGGTTTTGTTGCTGCTACCCTGGTCACTGTCCCGGTATGCTTAGTTTGAACGCGGCATTTCGAATGCGGTGCATGACATGGCAATTTGTGGACCAAACGTATCGCGTGGATGGATACAGCATGGCCAGTCCCAGTGCCGATATGGTGGTCCGGATGCACGATTTACGGCGCATTTTGATCAACCGTTTCATTCAGGTGAGTGACTTTGCCCTCCGGACAAATGCGGTGTTTCCAACTGCTTTGTTACGTCTGGTTGCAGCATAATCAAAAGTACATAAAGTTACCGTATGTTGGAACTAATGTCGGCTTCCAAAAGTGAGTTTTTTGGTAATAGCAGTGAGATTGGTGGTGGTGGCGAAATCCCACTAGAGCCACTGTAGTGCAACCTTATTACGGACACTTTGTGGATTTCTTCTTCAGTCCGGTTGACTGATAGAGATGCCTATCTAACAACCGATGGAAATGCTGAAATCTTCAAACTCTTCGTAAACAAAAACGCTAGAAGCGATTGAAGCAATTACCGAGGAATCATTCTTTCAAACATCGCCTGCTTGTGTGAAGATCAATCGCATGCATGATCTTCTTCCTCAGATAGAATCAAGAAAAGTATTGGGAACAGAGATAAACAGTTAGAAGTCATTTTACAATTTTGAACAGGACGGGTTTTCAAAATGCTCAAATTCGTAGGTTGCTCCCTGAGGCTGTATAAACTCACAAATTCTTTCCATTCTGGCATGTGGGGTTCAGGCCTTTTTAATTGTTGTATTGGCTTTTGAAATTTGCCGAATCATCAGGCTACGATGTATTCTTGCCCCCACATCATTTGGTGTTTTGTTTGCGCTGCTGTTGAAGCACACCTTTAAGACAAGAATGGAAAGTATTTAACTAGACACGCGATGTGATGACAAGCTGTTCAACCTGGATTGCTTGAGAGCACATTCCATTGCACGGTGATGCGCTAATCCGAAGGCTCCTGGTTGCTGACAATGCCCCCTTCATTATTTATTCTCAATAACAGCATCGGTCGATGATGGATAGCTTTTCATCAACATACGAATTTTTTGCTGATAATCAACATGAACAAAACTGAACTTTTAGTCAAGCCCTTACATCATTACAGTTGAAAACTGACAAGGAAAACCAGTACGTCACTTCAAATCTGTTTTTGGCTCAAATGTTGCGGATAGCCTCGCGTTAGACACCGAGATTATTAGGTAGATTGGCAAAGCAGCAACTGTAATCATGTCCCGTTTGAGCTCCTGTGTCTAGAGCCACCGCAAGCTGGTCGCAAAGACCGCAGGACACAAACGGAAACTGAATGTTTTCCGTTTACGAAGCATCTGTCGCACAGAAACAGATGTGAAAGTGTTTTCTAAAGTTGGTCTACATAGCATGTTGACTCCATTACCATAGCGCCGCCTATGCTTGAAGGATCATGCGTTTTAAATAAGAATCGGTCGTGCTCCAAATATTTTTTAATTTTGTGGTGTTCGGGTAAAACAGATTGGTTGGTTGAAGTAGATCACCCCGATAGCCGGCAAATTCCGCTGATCGACAGCGTCTTTCTGAACAGTTCAATGACACTGGCTTACTCGTAGCTTGGCGGTACTTCATCATCCATGGCTGCAATATCGTGTCTCGATTCAACAAAGTTACACTATTGATAGTCATTTGCTGTTTATTCAACCATCCTACAACGTTCGAGGATTGGACCAAGGCACTAGACGAAGGTGAGGCTGTACATGCTTGCTACATCGATATTTCCAAAGCTTTCAATAGAGTCAACCAAGACATTCTATAAAAAAGCTCGAATCCCATGGAATAAATGGGAATATTGCTGAATTGGATAAGGGACTATCTTACTGATAGAAACGTCCAAGTTCGCGTTAGCAGTACCCTCTCTAGAAAAATAGACGTCACAAGTGGAGTTCCGCAAGGCTCGGTGCTTGGCCTTCTTATATTCTCGGTGTATATGAACGATATAGTAGAGGATATCGGATGCAACTTGATACTATTTGTCAATGATATTAAAATATGGAAACGTGGTTCTGGTTTAATGACTGTATGGCATTACACGGGATCTGTGTAAATTATTTCGTTGGTCCCAGTCAAATGAGTTAACATTTAACCCTGCGAATGTAAAATGCAACCAACCCTATCAGCTTGGCACGCAAGATCTCGTATGGACCACCACGGAAAAAGATCTCTGTATCGAGGTGTCGTTTAACCTTAAGCCTAGACCTCATTGTCGGACAATGTACAATAAAGCCTGCGGTATCTTGAGTCTTCTAAAAAGGATATTCAGGATTTTCACGCCCGAATTTGTTTCACTTGGAACTTTTTGCCTGAAGAAATTACACGCTCGTAATCTGGTGCGGTTTTCGCTTCTAAACTCGATGAGTATATGACAAACCATGCTGTGTGTGACTGTCCTTATTGATTTTTGAGAGATTTTATATTTTTACTCCATATTTTTCGTCATCCTATGTTTATTGTTAAGCTTACTGCTTCTACCATAAATCTTCTGAGTTCTGAAAAAATCTGAACTACCTGATCAGTGGGCTTCCGCACGTCTTGTCTTTCCAGCTTGTCTGCCGCGCGCACACATTTATATAATAAATGTACTGTTGTTTCTTTCTGTTCCGTCAATATCGTCTTCCACACGGTTTCTGACCTGTCATTATCCTATCGTTTTATGAACCCTTTTGCTTATTTTGACCTTGATTTGCTGTGCACAATTTGTCGTAATCTCGATCGCGTGGGACGTTCGGACATTTGAACTTAACTTTGATTTTGATTCGCCTACGTAACTTGGTACGTGCTCGATATTGTTTTGACATTGACCCGTTTTTAACCCGGTTAATCCCAATAATTGAGGTATGTTTTTACCATAGTTGATTGCCTCAATACAGTACCGCTTTTTTTAACAAATCCTCGTTGGGTTCTGATATACCTGGGGATTTGGCGCGTCACTCAACTTGGGATGTTTCATTGATTGTCAAATACAATCAAAATATACGTCCAATTTTTTCAGTGCATCATCTACTTCTTGATTCGCCTGCCCGACTTGCACACTCGTCTGGATGCGCTGACACCTGAGTTGCGTGCAAACGGTTTCTTCTCTGAGCACCATGTTGAGTTGGATCCTGTTTTCCTCGCGGCGGTCGATCCAGATTTCGATGCTCAAGCAAACGGAGTCACGCGGCGCATGTTTGTCCAAGTTTATTTGGAATGGATTCGCTTTTGCCTGGGCAAGAACTCCGACCTCGTGGTAAGTTTTCTTTCTTCTGGCTTACGTTGTGGGCATCATTTTTATCTTCGTCAGACTGTCTGTCAATATTACAATATGCTTTCGGAAGCTGGAAACTCTTATCGTCGTTAAAAATTTGAAAGTTGTAGAATCATGATGGGAGAGATTGTTGTGTTTGCTACATGGTATGATTGTATGAAAGCACAAGCCCGATCCAGGCAAAGTGCCGCACAGCCAGAGACTGCACGTGGGCTGAGATACTGTCAGGTAGCCCAGGCCTAGACAGATATGAGAAATAGAGAATAAAGATGGTAGTAAGACTTCAGTGTGTTTCAATATACAGCTCATTACCGGTGGTCAATCAATTTAGCACGGTGTTAGCCGCACAGCACAGAAGTACTGTACGATTGCACATCCGTGTTTGCTACAACGGCGATATCGATATGGCATGGTATGAAAGCACAAGCCTGATCCAGGCAAAGTGCCGCACAGTCAGAGACTACACGTAGGCTAACAAAGGCGGTATCAGCTTTTATTCGTACTCGAAAACCAGTTTTTTCTTCATGTAAAGTGATTAACCGGTCTGCGAGCATCATCTCCGAATACATTGGGCTCAGCGGCATGGAAGTCTTGGTTATTTTACACCACTCAACTCCTTCAAGTTTTTGTGTATAATTCCGGTATGCTTGTATGAGATAGTTATCGGTGTACTGCACACCGTGGTAAACTTAGACTGCATTTGGCTCCATCATTTAATCCACAGAGTTCAAATACTTTGTGATGCCTTTTGTTTGACTATTTACTGTCTCTGTCAAGCAGAGGTTCTAGCCCGCCGTTTGACTATTTTTGTTCAGATCACATTCTTATTGTCCCATACATGTGCACAGGTTTTCACCAGCATGAGTCTACTTAATTGCACGTTTCTGTGCGTGTGTGTATCGAATTCTGAAACTGGATCTAGGCACAGTGTCTCTCCGTCACACTTTCAGCTTACCTGGGCGTTAACAGATATAGGATGTGCAATCGTGCTGTGCGGCTAACACCGTGCTAAATTGATTGGTCAGGGGTAGTGAGCTGCATGCTGAAACATGATGGAGTCTCACTACCATTTCCTGTTCTTTTTTCTTCCCCATATCTGTCCAGGCCTGGACAACCTGGCAGTATCTTAGCCCATGTGCAGTCTCTCACTGTACGGCACTTTACCTGGATCAGGTTTGTGCTTTCATCATCATCATCAACAGATATAGGAAACGTAAAATGACAGTAATCCTAGACGATCATGTGACATGCAGCTCAATGTCCTCGTTCCACCGGGGTACTCATCTGTGCACGTGTTAACAGTAATTGATATACTTGGGTGCACTCGACAACTCTGCTTCTTTAGTGCCTTCATAAAAGTTGTGAATAGCTTTTTTTCTGGAACACTATACCACGCATTTATCACAAGATTTTATTTCTGATTGTTAGCGCCACTTTGCCGTTCAGTTGTGTGTCTAAAGGTTTTAACTTTCGTTATCATC
The DNA here is from genome assembly GCA_013407085.1 of Atriophallophorus winterbourni. Classification (NCBI taxonomy): domain Eukaryota; kingdom Metazoa; phylum Platyhelminthes; class Trematoda; order Plagiorchiida; family Microphallidae; genus Atriophallophorus; species Atriophallophorus winterbourni. The sequence goes on along the minus strand of JACCGJ010002033.1, from coordinate 34,653 downwards.
ATGTAACCCACACAAGCTGATCATATAAATTCCAGTTGTTCAGGTCAAGTGGCAAGTACTCGTTGTTGGGATGTAATCAATTGGCAAGAAGCTAGTTAAAATGTCAGTGATATCACGTAGCTCTACTCACTTGGCTTGCATTTGTTGTAGCAATCGGTGCTTATGACCAGGGTTACACTGTGCATCAGCATTTGCTTCGTGTCGATGTTCCTTTCACTGTTTTGCTTCCACAGTCGATACAATGCGATCCAGATTCTCCACTTGTGGTTCTGTGCTACGCGCTCAGTCTCCTGGGTAGACGTTGCGTCGGTGGAAATCAGAGTGAAAATTACGAGTACGTTTAATGTCTACTTTTTGGACATTATCTTTCGTTGTTGCGTTTATCAAGGGGATTTAACTGGTTTTCCTTTTGCTGGGCTTTTCTGCTTCCGTTTGATAGGTAAGGACTGTTAAGGTGAACATTCCACGACGATATTTAGACTGTCAGTCGCCTCATTGGATCAAGAATAACTTTCGATTGATCAGCCAAATAGCAAGCAAGGTAAGGGACGAATGAATTCCCGAATTTTTCAGTCCTCGAATAACGGAGGAGATATTGGCTGTGCGTAGATGAGAACGATTTGCAAGCCACGAGAACCTCATGCAATGGGTGTACATTATCGGACGAAATGGCTCTGATCAATCTGTCAAATTCACGGAAGTGTCTTTCGACGATCATATCTCGAATTAACACGGTAGAAGCACAGCTCAGTCGTGTGATCACCTTAATGTTTCTTTTGATCATCAGGAAATCCTTTTCAAGTAGACCGGGTAAACCACAATCGTTGGAAAGAGGTGATGGCGATAACCCAGCATACCTGTTCACAGTAGGTGAAATCACATCTGCGTGCGAAGTAAAACCGGATATAAGTCACCAACGCTGTAGCCCTCTCAGAAGCACTCAGGTGTAGCGGAAACACGCTGGCGGTATAAATGCCATTTCTCAGATCTCCTATATGTTAGTTTTTAGATAGACGAAAGTATCTTATCCCAAGCGCAGCCGATGAGAGTTTGTCTGAATCCTGGGGTGTGCTTTCATGCACACATCATATCTGGCCAGCCTTACGGTATCTCAGCCCATGTGAAATCTATGAATGAGATTTCCTGCATACACACATGCATGCATACGCTGATCCATCGTCCAATCACTTACTATGTTCGTTCATTGTCCACTCGTTATTTTTCGCTCCTTCTTCCTCCAGTGTGAATCAGGTTCTGCGTGGAATCCACGATGTATTCAAAGGAGATATCCAGGTGACCAACAAAGACGATTGGGTACTCTCTGACTTGGACTTGCTGCAATCGGTGATCACCCCTGCCATGCGCATCGGGCTCAAACTATATCAGGTCGGTGTTCGCTATAGATTTATTCCATCTGTACTTTAATATGCTTTCCATGGACCACTGTGATACGTCATATTTCCACTGCACAGGATATCTTCCTCTGGGTTTCCCGAATGTCGCTGGAAAGTTTGTACAGGAAAATAATCCACACGGAGAACAACTATGTCATATGCCACGAGGCCGATCCAGCTTGGCGTTTGGCCGTTTTGAACAACGCGCATCGTTTGTTTTCCATTCGCTGGGTTGGTGGTCAATCAGAGGACACGTATCATTTCATTCAATTAACCAAAACTAAATTGCAGCTCTATGCGGTCAAGGTAAGTCCATCCGGGCTAAGCACCCAATTCTTGTGTTGTCGAATAGATACGTGAACGGCCAAGTGTTCACTTACGATATTTATATCACATTCGCAAATTCCAGTTTAGAGTTTCGCTAGATTGAAATGTATTGTGAACCTGAGATTAGGTGCTTTAATCGTTTATGGTTCCAACGAAGCGTACCATAATAATGTTCCAGTTTCACGTTGCCTGATTGCTACTCAATACGCTAGATAATATTGTGGCTGGTGTCTTGTAACCACGGTATTTCCTTTATCTCTTCGGGTAGATTAACGAAGAGTGTGTTCGTGGTTTATGGTCCGGACAACAACGCGAACAAATCTACATCCGTAGCACTGACCCGGAGCGGGGCAGTATCCAGGGCGCGCAACATGTGCTACGCAATTTGGTCAACTCCAGTTGTGACCCTCCGATCGGCTATCCCATTTATGTTAGTCCTATTCTTACCAGTTTTGTTGGCTCGCATAAGCAACTGGCGCAAATCGGGGGCGGTGAATTTTCTTTTCGTGGGATACTGCGTGGGTTGGTGGCCTTCTTTTCTTATGTCTGTTCTCGGTGTTCCGCAAAACGTGATATCGCAACCAAAACAGGTTAGTTCCTATTAATTTGCTCTTTCCTTTTGCAGCGTTTCTTATTTTACCAATGTGTGCATCTTGCGCCAGAACTTCACAATTTGTTATACAGTTTCATCGTGTTATTTGATAAGTAAGCTCACTCTCGGTAGTAGACAATTTAACTAGTTTCAGTTATTTAGAGAATTTTTATGAAGCTTTCGCCAATTGTTTAAAATGAATTCGTAATTCATAAAATAATCTTTTTTGGCACGCGACTGTAGTCTATAGATCGAGATGGAAGCATAGTTTCTTGCTTGTCTGCAGTTTCATTGATTGATGGTTGGTATGAAATCATAAACGTGATCCAGGCAAAGTGCCGTACAGTCAGAGACTGCACGTGGGCGAAGATACTGTCAGGTTGCCCAGGCATATATGAGGGGGAAACAGAAATGGTAGTGAGACTCCAGCGTGTTTCAGCATGCAGCTTACTACGGTTGGCCAATCAATTTAGCACGATGTTAGCCGTGCAGCACAGAAATGCTGCACGACTGATGCTTTCTGAATGAGCAACGCCAAACTTTGCTTACTTTACTTTTTGAGGACTGGCTCTGATGATGGATCATCCGGCTTTATTGCTCTCTCGAACCACACCGATCCACGTGCGTCGATCGAGTCATGCTTCCACCTTGGAACGCCTTAGACAGTAGGCAGTCACGGGGCACCCGCATCCTCCTTTACCGTTGACCGCCAAGTCATCTCCGGACACCGTCGCCAAGTATAGTTCATAGTTGTTCTCCGAGCTGGTATGGTTGATTGCGGACGTTTCGTCATCAAACTAGATGATATCATCAGCGAAACTTCTTTCGAAACAACTGGGCGGTGGGCATCAATCGAATTTATCTGCTGCGTTTCGACCTCATCTACTGTGATTGGCTAGAATCCTTGCATGTCCTCGTTGGCGTGTTCTCATTGGTCCGTAGATCCCATCCACTTGAATGTGTTCATTGATTGATTGTGGTGTCGAATACCACGCTTCGAGGAACTCTCGAACGTGACGAGTTCTGCCTTTAGCGATGATTTCTGTTCTTTCCCAATTGAATTCGTGACCTTCTCGATCCATGTGTGCCGATATTACTGATTTGTGGTCGTGTCGTTGTGTAGCCAGTTTGTGTTCATGTATCCTTGTTTCCAGTCTGCCCGATATAATATTTCTCACAATCAGAACACGGGATTCTGTACACGACATTGTTTCTTTCCTCCTTAGCCAGCTTGTCCTTGACCTTGACTAGTTTGCTTCTCAGTGTCGAAGCTGGCTTGTGTGCTACACTAATTCCGAGTGGGCGTAGTATTCTTGCGGTAATCTCCGAGGAGTGTGGAGGTAATCCGGTACGCGCACGTCCAAACGGCGGTTTACTACATGACAAACCTTACCTGAATGCGATCGTACATTTTGTGACCTCAACGGCCATGCTTCATATGCCTAGGTTCTTTAGTTCACCATTGGGTATATTCTCTTGTGGATGGTTTCTGATGGCTTCCAAGGTCTATCACCCTGGGTCGTCTTGTGAACACTTCTGTATTGCATAGGCAACACCGTGTTAAATTGATTTACCGCCTGTAATAAGCTACATGCAGAAAAACGCTAGACTTTCACTACTATTTCCTTTTCTAATAGAAAGAAGAAGAAGGCTTCGTTAATACAAATTTTCAGCGAATCAAATTAATTTAACTACACAAGTGTTTAATGCGAATAATGAATATGACAGAAGAGTTAGAGTTTAATTGGAAAAATTTGAGATTGTCAGTCACATTCAATTCCAAAAAAGCTTCGATTTCGTCTACACCGGTATTAAGCGTTGTGATGGAAGTTGACGAATTGTAAAAATCCACATGTTTTCTTTTCCATTTTTCTGACCGGCGCAGCAAATCCCCCATTTAAAAAAAATTGCACAGCATTTAAAGCGTGTGGGGCATCTAACGTCCTTCGATGACATAGAAATATGTTAAAAAGTTTAAAAAAACAAAAGGGTTCCATGTTGATTTAAAAAAAATAAAAATGCGTAGAAAAAGTTATTTGAGCACGGCCGATTCAAAGGCCCCGCTACTTGATGAGCGACTTGAAAGTATCTTCTCCCACGTGCTGTCGGCACCACCAACCTGATCCAGGCAAAATGCCGCAAAGTCAGAGACTGCACGTGGACCAAGATACTGTCAGGTTGCCCAGGCCTAGACAGATATGAGAAAGGAAATAGAAATGGAAGTGATACACCGACGTGTTTTAGCATGTAGCTCACTAACTCTGCTGAAACACGCTGGAGTCTCACTATCATTGATATTTTTTATCATATCTGTCTAGGCCTGGGCAACCTGACAGTATCTTAGCCCATATGCAGTCTCTGACTGTGCGTCACTTTGCCTGGATCAGGCTTGTGCTTTCATACCGTATACCAAGCTGATGCCAATGTTTCGAATTAGAATGATTCCAGAAGAACTCATATTATTGTTTCGTTTGAAAAAGCAGTTGGTAGCATAACGATTGAAGTCGAACGAGAATGACCTGTTTCGAAAATATTTACTTTCGTTTCAACAGAACATATCGAGTTACTTCCACGTCATGCGGCAACTCAACGTTACTCACGAGCCTCTGTATGTGGCGACGATCGTCAACCAGCGTCGGTGCCACTTCTCCCACGACAATCGTCTACCACGGATTCAGCCGAACTTCGTCGTTCCAGGCCACGTAATTTAGCGAACATCACCACCCTGTCCGCGTTAGTTCATCATTACAATGGATCATCCGGTGAGCTACCTCCTCCGGTCAAGATTAACCGATCTACCTTCTCCCTGGTCGTTGAAGTGAAGGTTCGTTCTCGGTCGATGTCATTTTTGTGTCGTTCTTCTGTGCTGCTATCCACAAAATCGCATGCAGTGAAACGACAAGCTGCTTTTTGCGCATTTGCTTTTGAAGATTCCGCTTGGCTGTTTTCCTTTTTTCATGCGCTTGCTTTTCCTGCTTCATATTGCTTGGCACTTTGTCTGGATCAGGCTTGTGCTTTCATACCATACCATACGTGCATTCTCTGACTGTGCGGCACTGCCTGGATCAGACTTGTGATTTCATAACAATAATTGATTTGCTACCGGTACTGAGCTGCGCGCAGAATCGCGCCGAATTCTCAATGTCTCCTTTCTTTCGTGTGTCCCGGCAGTATGACCGTTTCTTCACCCGCGTGGAGTCTATGATTGTGTGACAATTTCTTTGATCCAGACATGTGCGTGTGTAACCCCGATGGCCGGTGACATTTTAGCCTGCAATTAATATGATTTTTGAGGCTGCTGATTACAGTGCTATTCGATTGATTGAATTTTAGCTGCACGTGATACGGATTTGATTTTAGCCAATCAAAAATTTGGGCGTAAAGGAGTATGCAATCTGTGTGCGTTATTTGATTTTCGGTGGCTTTAAACGTAATACTACCCTGTTAATTCATTATTCTAGGAGACTTGACCTTTGTTCGAACAATGTTTCGCCCTTGATGTAGTGGCTTTCGAAATTGAGCGTTAAGTTACGCTCCGTAGGACACTGCCCATTGTCTCTATTTTCACTTCTTATATCTGTGTAGACCTTGATAACCCGACAGGATATTGTCCCACTTACGCTATATGACGGTGCGGCAGTTTGCCTGGATCAGGCGTACATGCATGTGCATGGTTGGTGAGTTGAAGTCAAGAAGTCGACCTTTGGGCATACCGCACTCGCGGTACAAAGACGTTTGCAAAAGAGATATGAAATCTCTCGGCATTGACCCTAGGAGGATGGCAGAATTTGCTCTTGATCGCTCACTTTGGAGGCATTGTGTAAAGCGTCATGTCCACGCTGGAGAAGAGCAGATACAGCTCTCTTGGCTGCTGAACGTAGATCTCTCCGCCGGCATGCAACTGACGCCGATCGACCGAGTACTGCCTATTGCTGTGAGCACTGTGGGAAAGAATGTTCCTCCCGAATCATACTGTTTAGTCATTTGAAACTTTGTGGAGCATGAACTCTTCGTGCGCTTGTAATGTACATCCACAATCGGCGTCGGTCGCAGAAGGCTAACATCAATCACGTTCCCTATTCTGATTAATACTCTCGATCGGACACGGGTTATATGTGCCAAAAGAAAACTGTTACCCTAAAACTGTTCCAACTGATTACTCTCAAATTTGTTCTCATGATATTGTTTTGTTCCCGGCCAGATTGTGGATCACTGGCAACTTGTCGACGATCACGTGAGACGTCTTCACTGGCCTGTCGAGGAGTGGCGTTTACATTGTCTTCCACGAGACGTCGCCCTCGCTTCGATCCAACCGGGGATGGTTGCAGAACGAGTTCATCGTTGGACTCCGAATCACCCTGACGTGTGTTCCCGCTCGTTTTGTGCCCGCACCATCGCCTTACTCCGATTTTCCGAAGGTCCATCAACTCTCAAGGGCAACTTTGTTGCGATTTGGGAAGAAAGAGGCATATGCGAAATATCTGCCGTCCCGTCGATCTCAACGCAAGAATCCCAGAATCCAGATGCCCCTCTTCCGTTTGCTTCTTGTTCGTTGAATTCTCTATCGTGACCGATCTCTCGTTAACTTTTACTCTGGTCATCGCTTTTGAATCGGTATGATTTTCGTCGTTATCCTTATTTTTCGTTGTCGATTAGAGATAAAGAGTGACATAGACTTGATGACATGACAACAATCCTGTCAGATTCATGTTTCGTACTGCATAATCCTTCACAGTGCTTTCCTATTGCTCATCATTTTGTGCAGCTTTGTTGTACAGTACGAATTCGAGAAATTTTATATACGTGTATTTCACATACTTTTAGCTCAAATATATATGTTATCGTTCCGCACACGCTGTTCTCTCTATCGCAACAATGTCACTTTGATTGACGTTGAAATTCTCTGCGTTTTCGATCTGTGTTGAAGCTTTAAAAACCTGAAAAATTGTCACGCGTAACGTGTTTAATGTCCCGCCAACGTTGTACTAGTTGATTCCGAAAGTTCTCGGTCGAGATACAACTCCCCTCGGCCTCGACAACACAAGAAGTCCCTTTAGTAAACAGTTTGGTTGTTGCGTCGTTTTGTTTGTGGCAGCCTGATGTGTTTGTCAAACATGTGTCCACAGGAGAAGTAGTAGTGTGTATAGCCTTCTTGTGGTCGCGTAGATTTGTCCCATGGGCGTGTCAGTCTCCTAGCAGTTTTGGTGAATCTTTAATGCCAGCCCGGACAGAGAATTGTACAAGCGTGTGTTTCCTCGTAGATAGTATGATGGGATATCTTTATTGTGAACCCAGACTGCGAATTCTACTAGTATTTTTCCTCCTATTGATTTGTAGATAGTGTGCGGACCTTCTAGTCCAGCTTTTTGCCTTTCTGTAAACAAATCGAATTACCAAACTTTAGAAATCCGTATCTAAAATGTTGCGACGGACCAGCATGCATCTGATACCATTCAGATAAATTTAAGACCGAATAGTGCTGATGCATGCGCCATCGATAAATCAAATTCGCAAAAAAATAATTTATAATGATTGTAATTTTATACTCAAAAGGTTTTAGTAATAACCAATCACTCAGAATCACTTGTACGGACTGACCACTTGACACTTACCTTGTCCTTTCTCTTCCCAATCATCGAACGATTCTCAAAGGTGGCTCGGTGTCGTAAAGGATCCATTGCGTTAGAAACTTGAACGGTTCGTCATCTGACTAGATTACATCACTAGTGGATACTTCTCTTGTAACGGTCATATCCTTTGGGTTACGTTTTTTATTCTTGAATTTATGGCTTTTAAATGATTCGATTGATTACAAGGTCACATTGTGTCTTACATGGTTTCTTATTGGTGCATTGGTGTCCTCCATTCGGATTGGATCGTCTTTCGATTTGTTGTCCAATGAACATGGTTCCTCATTGTATTGTGGCGCTCACATCCCCATCCCTTACACACCACTACCGGTTTCAGGCTGTTTGCCATCATCAGGTGGAGACAGTAAGGTCAGGTTCAGTGAGCCTTGAAAATACCTTGTATTTTGCTAATATTTTCTCATGGCTAACTTTGCTGTAGTTATTTTGTGGTTCATAATCCAGTCGTAATGGTTCCTCATTGTTCCATATACGGCAAGTAGTATGTGTGATTAAATTGTGATTTTCAACCGTCAGTAAGCTGAAGGGTTGGCAAGTAATATTGCAAACATACACTCCGTCGGCAATGTACTTCTGTTCACCGTTTGATCGTGAAGAGTATGTCATTTGTGCCTACAACTAAACATCCAGAATCAAGCTACCGTTGCTCACTTTTTTTCTTGTTGCTTCGGACGAACTCTATTTAATTCCTGATACTCTTGCTACGTAGTTTACGCACAGTGGAATTGAAATATTTGTAATATGTATGGGAGTTAATCGCTACATATTTAGCCTAAACCCTGATCGGTTAGTGAAAGCTTTGTAGTCTTTCTCAGTAACTTGAATTTCTAACAGGATTGTCATACGCAGTAAAATTTGTCGTTTCGAGCGATGCTTATGATACATCCTTTTGAGTAGATTTCTTTTTGTTGTATATTTAAAGATTACCTCTTAGTATTAATCAAAAAATTTGTAGCTCGTTTTTGAAGTATCTATTAAAATCCGATGACGGATGATGAAGAATATACAAGAACAAATGACATACTTTTAACGATTAAACAATGTGAACGGACTTAATATTGCAGACCTCGCGCATGTGTGCAATGATGGTTGCCAATCTATGGAAAATAACAATGCGAACACGCATGCCACTTGCCGTATATTGACCAATGAGAAACCGCCTACATAGGACAACGTAATCTAACGATTATCCAATCCGATGGACGACATCACTCCACCAATGAGAAATCGTACATGACAATATGACCTTGAAATCGACTTATTATACATCTAAAGCCGGAGATCAAATAATAAAATTCGTGGCTGACAAACACGTGCGCTTCACGAGAAGATTTGCTAGTCTGATGTCGAACCGTTCACACGTTTCGATGCGAGCTCGTCTTACATTGAATGAACATCGTAATCCTCAGCTACAAGTATTTTCTTTGGTGTCATTTGTGTACCCATGATGCCAGATCCATCCATTTTTTCAAATTACATTGCTGTTGAAAAATAATCCTACGTCCGTGTTTCATTGATACGAAAGATCGACTTAGCCCATTTATCCATTGCAAGCCACTGGATCGACCTGCTCGGTTTTTCTCCGGTTTCGTTAACATTTAACGCTGCACGTGATGTAATTTCACATACTGGACAAGGTTTTAGGCTATGTTTTTTATTTTTAAGTTTTGGGTACCCAAATAGCACCCAGGTATGCTAGAGATTTAGATTCGAGTGTATTATCCGAAATGTGCAACCTCCATGGGGATCGAATAAGAAACTTCCGGGAATACGCAGTGTTCACCTCGTAGCCGCGAAAATGGTATCATTTAGGAACCATTAAAATAAATTTAGTCATTCTATCTGGTTGAAAGGATGAGAGGATAACTCTGATAATGAATGATTTCCTCGCCATCATCACCGGTAATCAGCTACCCGTGTTCCCCTGTTTCCTAACCATTATCGCAATAACCATCGCTAGTTTGTTTCCATCTTGCTCTTTTCTCTTGAATCCCATCCGCGTTGCTGAAATGGATTGGGGCTTCTACAAGTGTTTCGAACTGTAAGTGGTATACTTACTGCCCGTTTTGTCTAGTTTTCTGTCTTACTTCCATTGGGTATGATTTTGACAAATGTTGTGTGCTTGGTGTTTTGGTGCTAGCCGGTTTGTGTTACGCATCGGGTAGTGGATGAACTCGGGTTTTGGTTAATCCTAGAACTCTGGTGTGCATGTATTCTTACGGATCAATATCGCTGTTAAACTGTCCCGGTGTAATTCGGTTTCAGTGTATATACCAACAGTATGGATGAACCTGAATGCAAACGGAAAAAGATCGAAACAAACGACTCGGAGAATGTCGACTCGCCGGGTCATTTGAAACGTTGCGCAGAGTTGTTAAACGAAGCGGATGTTGGCATTGAAGCGTTCATGTCCAACGATACGGAAAAGTTTCGGTGCACACTAAAAAATCGGTTTGTTTTGTGTTGCTTGTTATTTTCAGTTGGGAAGATTTCATTGTCCGCGAGGTCTTGGATGGTAATGTGGCTCGACTAACCAATTTGAACGCTATTCCCAAAGTTGAAAGCAATGTACAGTCTTTGTTGTTGTATTTCTTACAATGTTTAGTTGGATGATGAGACGTCAAAGTCTCGGCTACTTTTACAGTCGTACTTAGACGAACTGGACTCTTTACAAAGCGCTAACGGTGAAAAGGTCGTCCGAATTAAAGTTGTACTCTATTATGTAATTAATAGTTTCTCATTTGCAGGCGTCGGATTTAAAAGAGGATCGTAAAGCGATTCACTTCGCTATCCGCAACATTTATCCTTCCTTGTGTTCAACGACTCTTGAAGAAAATGGTACGCAATTTATTATCGTGTCAAAATCCGAGTCGAGTAAGTTTTTCACTCCCTTTTCAATATACCTTCTACAGGCGCTGGTGTTCCCAAACGAGCTGCCAATCGGATGCCTCCTGGGTTACCTTACTGTCGTTTCGTTTTGTACAAAGAAGGCAAAGATACTTTGAGTGCAATCTCTACCATCAGCCGTCATCTCCAGTAGGTATTGTGGTTTGAAATGTATCGAATTACAGCCTAAATCCCGGGTGTTTCACCTATGCTGGAACAAAGGATAGACGAGCGATCACGACACAGTTCGTGACTGTGAAAAAGTATGCCCGTTTGTCTGTTATTTGTTGCAACCTAGGATAGATTCGAAACGCCTCTCTTCTCTAAACCGCTGTTTACACGGCATACGGCTTGGTGACTTTCAAAATGTCCCGCAACCTCTCTTTCTGGGAGATTTAGATGGGAATCAGTTTGTCGTTGTGTTGAGGTAAATTTCTTGATTGGTTTCATGTATATTCTTTTCAGATCGGTAGATGCTTCTGATAAGATTGTTCAGGACGCGGTGAATTCTTTGAAACTCCGGGGTTTTGTTAACTATTATGGTTTGCAAAGATTCGGCCATTCTGTCAAATCGAAAAGCTTTGAAATTGGAAAGTGAGTATTCCATCATCCTTGTGTTCCTGTGTCTATGCTTACTTTGAAATGTGTTGTATTATTTTAACTGATTCATTTTTGTGTGAAAAATTGTTTCAGAACCACCGCGCCAACTTTGTGTACCGTTTTGTTGTAGTTTACTCTGACCACATTTAGTGATTTTATTGTCAAATTTAATTATTTTCACTGGATTCGCATTTATTTTTCCGTTAGGAATCCAAAATCATATTCCTCCTAGATTGTAATGGCATCGTGTAGTACTTTGTGCTGTGCGGCTAACACCGTGCTAAATTGATTAGCCAGAGGTAGTAAGCTGCATGCTGAAACACGGCGGTGTCTCACTACCATTTCTATTTACCCCCTTATGGCTGTCTAGGCCTGGGCAACCTGATAGTATCTTAACTCACGTGCAGTCTCTGACTCTGTGGCACTTTGCCTGGATCAGGCTTGTGCTCTCTTGCCATTAATGGCATCGTCAGTCAATCCGCTTTCTGTATAGCAGGTCATCACCATCATCATGGACAAGTATCAAGTAGCGAGTGCCTCACCCCCGTAGCCGATCTCCCGCGGTAGTTGTCCTGCATTGGGCGGGAGGTCGGTGTTCTGTGGATCGTCCGGAAGTCTCGATTGGTACCCTTCTCTAATGCATTATGTTTGCTCAGTTCAAAATGATCAAATCAAAACACTAGTCCTCCTATTTGTTCAAAGTGCTGTGTTGCTATCGTTATTATTATCACCATCAAACTTTGGGGGCAAAGTAATAATCATCAAAAGTATAGTGCCGAGTATCCCAATCTTTATCGAAAAGGGTGTATATTGTTGCAAAGTGGGTTCACGTTGTTAACATCACTGCAGAAGATTGGGTAAACATTCTCTATATATGAACGCAATCTGTCATGCGGCTCCATGGTATAATTTGGAAGTTTGTGGGTTCGACGGACTTCTCACTCAGAGGATATAGATTACTAGTGTGCTCGAATACGAGTGAGAGTCGAGTCTCATGTTTCACTATGGATATTGTCATAATCGCCTACTTATGAGTAGCCATATGAGTAAAAGTTGGATACTAGCCTAATCCGCGTTGTTCCGTACACCGCTGTATTTTTCCTATATCCGATCTGTATTGCACTTTGTCAGGGTTTTTATTCTCGTCTACGATGCATTGGTGTCTCTTAGTACATGTTCCACTGTTTTCACTTTCAGACATCTAATTCGTGGTGAATGGTCGAAAGCCATAGATCTCATACTAACTCCAACGGATGCTGGTACGTTTTTGAGCTTTAGCAACATATTCATCCCCAGATCTCCCTGGTATTCGTGAGACAAAGCAGCGTTTCTACGAAACTGGAGATGCCGTTTCATGTGCTTCTAATCTTCCACCGTCAATTGAAAAATATTTGATGCAGGGAGTCGCTAAACATGGGAAAACGTTAAATGCCATTCAAATGGTGGGTTTTCAGAGCGCCCGATTTACTATCACTTTTGATTGTATTGATTTTGCTTTTAATGACCTGATATTATAGACCACATGAACTGATGTTTTATATTGAATGTCAGTTTACTCTTTGTAAAATGTACTTTTAGTTATGGTGACGCGGAACAACCACCTTCGGTAGCCTCTTGGCTTCGATCAACCTTCTAATCCTGACCTCAAACCTCATTATTTTTTGCAACATACCCTTGCACTAGAAGTATGAAGAATGTACTTCGAGTCGCACAACTATGCCACCGTCATCGTCTGGGTCAATGTCAGTTTCGATTTCGTGGTTTTCTTTTGCAATAACGACATTAAAAAACGGAGGCAACACTCACCCTTTATGTCGGATACCCGCTAGAGTCTCACTGCCATTTTCTTAGTTTCTCTTACATTTCTCTAGACTTGGGCAACCTGACAGTATCTATTAATGTACGGCATTTTGCCTGGTTCAGGCTTATACTTTCATGCATGCACATTCTACGCAACGATTCGTCTCACTACAACCCGACTCGAGTGTAACAATCTCCCGAACAACATTCATAGCGATCTGCAGCGGCCATCTGAGTCATGCCGTTTTCAATCGCTGTTCAACAGCACCAGCTACTTCTTGGCCCGGAGCAGGAGGTCTTAGTGAGTTACCCTGCGTTGATTCCCCTATGCCGAAAACTCACATCTCTTTTACAAACATTTTTGAACGCGGCTACAACGATCCCAAGGGTCGATTTCATGATTTCATCTCCACATTTGATAGACGTGACACATGTTCTGAATATGAGCATGCTTTGCAAACCAGCTTCCGGGTGTTTGTGTGCATACGTCTTGCTTCGTTGATCCAAGTTTCCCTTCGATGGCGGAAGCCATGGTATCGCAGCAGCGGTTAAAACAATCTGCTTTGATCTACCCAAAATTTCATCTTTTCAAATCTAGAAATATAGTCGTTTTAAAATTGCTACACCATTCTTTCCAGCTTCCACGGAACCTTCGCCAGCTATATGTTCACAGCTATCAAAGCCTTGTTTGGAATCGTATCGCTACACGCCGTGTCTTGAAACTCGGGGTGGAAGACTTTCATGCTAAACCTGGTGACCTGTACATTTCAGACGCGAGCAAGCAAGTTTCGGACGTTATTGACGGTGAGTTTTTATTTCGGTTGATGTGATGTCTTTTTTGGAATTGCCATTAATTATCGCATCCTATTTTAAAAAAATTCGTACGTGCCCTGTTATATTAAATCGTGTATCTTGTTTTAGAAGTGTTGAAGTGCAATTCTTGCTTAATGGTAAAAAAGCGTTTGTTGCCTTACGGTTGGTCTCCAACTTCAGAACATACAGAAATTTAGCTCCTCGTCACAGTTAAATTTAAAGTCTGTTTTCGACACCTCCTAGATTGTCCAGCGTTGCTGTCATTCCAAACTAGCTTTCTAATCTATCCTTGTAAATTAAGTGTCTCGGGAATTCAAGCAAACGGTTGTTCATTTTGTCTGATCGATTCGACATTCGCTGACTGGGATTACTTACTTGTACTTGTGTGCGACTATCTCCTCCTGGAGGATGAGTCGGCTTCAATGAAGATTCTTGGGAATTTGGGTACAGAGCGGCGTCCCCAGCACCACTCGGCGTTTGTTCGAGTCAGCTTCTCTAGCCTTTGCACAACCAATTGCGACCTGCATGGCAGCAGGGAGTTTCCCGAAAGAGGTGGTGTGCGCCAACTAGCCGTCTACCAGACTCTGTTCCAGGTTTTTCCTCAGGGTTTTTTCCCGAAGCCTTTCCCGCGATAGGGTATCCCGCAAGGCAGCGGAGGTTAAAAATCAGGATTTTCCTTCCCTTAGATGAAATGCCCTCCCAGGCTAACGTGCTACGTCTACCCGAAGCAAACTGGTTTTCAGGCTCCAGTCACTCGCCTTCATCCCTTCTCCTGTTCGTAGAAGCAGTTCGGCCGGGCTCGGGGAGCCACTCGTGCAGGCCACAAGCTGGACTTGGTTGTCAGAGACTATTTGAGACGCACGCCATACGGAGCATTTTATAAACAGTGGGAGCTTATCCCCACTGCCACCCCCGGCTATGACAACCTTTGGAACCGACTGGGACTATCATCTTAAATTGATTGATTTCCCTCTGTTACCCATCACAATTCATCCCAGTCGATTTACTATCCTTCGAATGCACTACTTGCTTTGCTGTTAATCTGCGATATCGGTTATATTTCGCCTAAGGTCCGTGCAAATCGCTTTTTTAGGACTGTCTCACTTCACTATAATTAAGCTCACTATCGATTTTGTGAAACATTCCAATTATCTGAGAGATGCGGTGGTCGATATAGATGGGATAGAAAGAGAGAAATCACACCACAATTGCGAAGCTGGACTGTTGTTTACGTGACTGAAGCGCTTCTAAAATTGACAAGATTTAAGCGAACTCTTCGCCATTTCGATAAATGCAGTACTGCGAGCGAATGTCTGGCTGTTTAACAGGTGTTCAGTAGCTGTGGGTTTTCGACCGTTCGCAAGATTGCTCACGTTTAGTGGGAAAACCAAGTTTGCAAGTTCGAAGAGGAGCCGCATTACAAACCTTCAGATATCGAGTAACCAACGTTCGGACGCGTCCTACACGCCAAATCTGAACAGTCATCAAGCCAAGTGCTCGATGCGTCGAAGAAGAATAAGAAGAAAAGGCGAATCAAATGAATTCATCCACATAATTTTGTTAAATAGGAATAACGAATATGACGGAAACGTTAAAGTTTATTGGGAAAATTTGAGATTGCCGGTCACATTCAAATCCAAAACAGCTTCGGTTTCGTATTCATTCATTCATTCAGTCCTCTCCGTGCCGGGTGGCACATGAGGCGAAGACAACTTCACGCCAGTGGTTCCGGTCTGTCGCTGCTTCCGTTACCGTCTGCTCCGTGAATCCTTGTGCATGTAGTTCGCGTTCCAACGTTCTGCGCCAAGTTTCCTTGGGCCGTCCCCTTTTTCGGTTACCTTGCGGATGCCAGTGCATGGCTACCTTCGTATGCGAACTGGGATCCATCCCGCAGACATGACCGAACCACGGATCTGTTGTCATCGTTTCCGTAGCAATGTAGGTTTTACGGGATATGGTTGCTAGCCCTAAGCCCAACCCTCCTCCTTTCTCAGACGGGCTTGGGACCGTCCTTGGCGGAGTTTCGGTTTCGTATACCCTGCATCAAACATTGTGATGGAAGTTGACGAAATGTCAGGCTGTACGATTTTTAAAATCTTCATGTACACGTCTAATTTCGCGTCTTTCTGACCGGCGCAGCAAATTCCTCATGTTTCAAAATATAATATTTGCACAACATTTCAAGCCTGTGTGGCATCAAACGTCCTTCGTTTACGTAGAAGTTTCAACACAAAAGGGTTCCGTGTTGACTCAACAAATAAAAATGCTTGGAAAAATAATCTTGAGCACGGCCGATTCAAAGGCCCCGCTCCCTCCGTCAGCTGACATGTTTGGGAAATAGCGGTTGGTGTTCAGCCATTAGCATGGAAGAGCGACTTGAAAAGGTTACTTCAGGTCTAGCTTATGTTGTTCGGACGCAGTTGCCTGGATGAAGTACAGGGGGAGAGCAGTGTGTCGTTCGACAAATTGGCAGCGATGTCAATGAAACGGGATTATTGAAAGGAGTGTATTATTTCAATTTTCCTTTAAAATGCATTTATATGTATATAGATATCCAATCAGCAAAATGCGATACTACCATAATGCTGTTCAACAAAAATAATAAAGTGCACAATAGATTGAAGAGAAGAGGAGACAACGATGTACTCAAGTCATTATGTTTCTAATCTCTTTTGCTTATATCGTACCAATATATATTAATAATAATAATATATGAATCGTCCGGTATGTATATCCTACGATTCATATGATTAGTCAGTCCATTTCCCGAGTAGCACTCAGTCCCACAACACTCATAACAATAGGCAGTGATCTATCGATTGTTGGCATTCGCACTCTCTCGACGTGATCTACGTTTGGCACCCGAGAGCAGTACATACTCTTTCTCAGCTCGAAAATAACGCTCCACACGGTGCCATCCATTTGGGTCTGTATCCAGAGCTTTCAGATATCCTCAGCAAACCTCCGCCTTTAGGCCGACTTCCTGATTTCAACTCCCGGTACAGTGGATCTTTTGGAATCCGAACGTTTTCAATTCTGTTGTCGTAGCCCAGCCACCGTAAGTAATAACGCTGTTGTAGTGCAGTGAGCATGTTCTGTAGACCAGCTTAATTTCCTACTAGTAATTTGCATATTGCCAAAAATTATTGAAGTTTCGAGCAAAATTTCGAAATCGATTAGTATCAGAGCGCGTAAAATGTAAACAAACGAAATTTGCTGTACGGATCCACAGATTAACTTTGCACTTCTGTGTTGGTTATGCAGGCTTATACCAACTCTTATTTTGCACCTACGCTCATGTTGCTTTTGTTTCACAATGAACTGCAATGATGAGATCATATAGCAGTAAAGATTGATGAAACACGTCTAATGGTTTCACTCGTTCAGATGCTTTTCGTCAGTCTAAGAACTTTCTGTCGTCGTTGATTCTGCTGTTGAAAGGGATATCAATCAGCAACGGCGGTGTGATGCTCGGTATGCAATCAGTTCATGTCAGTCGAAGAATACATTCTTTGTTTGAATATCCCGTCCCTGTGTTGAACAGTATTAGGTTTGCCTTGTGCATTTACCGATCCAGGCATATTGCCGTCTGAAACTTCTCGTGGCGTGATTCGACATGTTCAAGATTCCTGCCATTTATCCTAACTTTCGTGCTATATTCTAAAAATGGATCATGTCCAATAAAACGCTTTGTCTTTATAATCAGTTTGTGAACCGGATGATGAGCCTGTGACCAACTCCTCGACGAGGCAACCTAACGTTCCTACTCCCAAGGTCGCGACCTTGGAAAATTGTCATAAAATCCCACTGACGGATGTGGTTTTACCACTTCCTGGATTTGATGTGAATCTTCCGGAAAACGAAGGTACGTCTTTGTCTATTTGTGATCAACCCAAAGGTTTAGTATAACTCGAATCCAGTTGTTTCAGTTTCATAAACACCCACACATGAAACCGTACGTTACATTTTCCGAAGCGCTGTTTTGCGCTACCCTCTCAACTCGCTGTCCTTTTTATCATTAATTATGTCATCTTTGTCGTATGTGTTGAGCTTACTGCACTTGAAAGTAAAACGGCAAGCTGATTCCAGGTGGCAGTGAAACTCCCTCGTGTTTCCGCGTGCAGTTTAGTACCTGTTGTTGTTGGCCTCCTTCGTTCGATGTCGACCATGGATGTACATCACAATCGCATGAATGTTCATGTTCTACAGCTTTTTAAATGACTAAACAGTCCGATTCGGGAGGAACAATCTCTCCTGCAGCGCTTGCAACGATGATCAGGATTCTGTTTTAGGGCGTCAGTTACACGCCGGCGGCGTAATCTGCGTTCAGCAGCCAAGAGCTGTATCTGCTCCTCCCCAGCTTGCAGACGACGCTTTACACAATGCCTCCAAAGTGAGCGGTCAAAAGCAAGTTCTTCCCAGCCCGCGGAGTCAATGCCAAGAGCTTTCATATCTCTTTTGCAAACATCTTTGTACCGCAAGTGCGGTCTGCCCAATGGTCGACTTCCTAATTGCAACTCACCATAGAGTAGATATTTCGGAATACGGCCATTTTCCATTCAGTAGACATGACCAAGCCACCGCAGGCAGCGCTGTCGCAATAGGGTGAACATGCTCTGTAGACCGGCTTTGGAAAGCACTTCAGTGTTAGTCACTCTGTCCATCCACGATATGTTCAAGATACGACGGATGCTTCGTAGATGGAAAGCATTCAGCTTCCGTTCGTGTTTTGAGTTTAGTACCGGTAGCAAATAAAAAAGCTCGGTTTTACTTGCGCATTACAGAAATACTGTAACATTACAAAGCCGTTCAATGGACAATGGAGGTCGCTCATGTAACTGGTTGCCGCACTTACAACTGGAACATCGAGCTCGCACATCTGAGGGCTCTTGCTGTGTGTATGACCACTGCGATCCCACCACTCACTTTATTTTGCTTCCAACCTCAACATGTTTACGATATTCGGACACTAAGTGTTGTGTTTGCGCTGCATTTTTCATCCAGCCAAACAATGGTACTCTGAGGTGCTCAACGAAGATGGATTGAAAATGGAGGACATGAGAAACCGCGTCAAGTGAGTTGTCCGCTTCCTCCGTGTACTTCATGCTTTCGTTCCACCTGATGCAACATGGCCTCGTTTTAGAGATTTCAATCTGCCTGGATCATATCGGCCTGTGGTGGTTGTACCCACGGATGTCACGTATCGGATAGTCGGGTACACGGATCCAGATATTCCCCTGGTCAAATCAGACCTGAATATACTCAATGATAGACAGAAGGAAAATGATAACGGGTTGACAGAGTTGGTCGATGAAGAGCCTTCGCTGGGTTAGTTTTATATGAATATCTCAGTTTTACCGTGGTTTTATTGTTAACATGTCATCACTCAATTGTGCTTGCCTGTTTCAATTTTTTGCCTTTTTTCATTGGGGTGGATATTGGAAAGATTGGCTTTGTATTGTTTCTCATGGAAATTCAACTGCAATGAGTTGCGGTTTCAATTATTTGCGTGTCGAACATATATTCATCCTCACTGCAAGTCCCAGAACAACACCACACTTATGGGCAACCCACCTACCTACTTGGGTGGTAATGTATTGGTAGTAACGCGGGTTTATATAAAGAGGTTTCAGTCCACCTTTTCAGAGCTACGGTAGCGTTTCGTAACTTGGGTCATCTATGACGCAGAGCGCCTTGGCTTTGAAGCTTAAGGGCAAAGTCTGTAAGGCAACAATTCGCGTTGTCCTGCTGGGCAGTCAGAACAGAATTATAACGTCTGCAGGTTTTCAATAATCACTGTCTCCGCAACGTCGCTTGAGTTAGTTAGCACCATTTGTTACTTAACGCAATTATCCGTAATGGAATCTTAGATAATGATTTATACATAAAAAACAAGTTAATAAGCATGGACTCCGCCTTTTAGGCTGTTTTGTGAATGTGAAATCATCGTTTTCTGAACGCGGTTTTGTTGCCACCTGGAATAGCGTTATTGTAAATGTGCTCAAACTCGAGCTGGTGAAGGACTTGACGCTTATACCAGCTGCAGTTTGAGCGGCCTTTCTCTATGGCTGGGGTCCACGCAATCGGACTTCACATTGGTTACTCACTCTGAGTTATGACTCAATGACTCAAATCGTTTCAGTGACGGTCTTTCCGTATACATATTCATGGAGTGTTTCATTATTCTTGTATGTCAAATGGTGAAGAATTCTTGCTTTGATACATGATAAGGAAAGCCGAATGGATGCTGCTATGCTGTTGCCGCTCTGTTCAGTGTGTCTGTACTTACTCTTCTACTGATTTTTTGAGGTTCTATAGCCTCTGACTGGACACTGAGTTTGATAAGCGGATTGCAGAGCAGCTTTCTTTTTGTCCCGAATGGACTCTGGTGTCTGGGGCAATCGCAATTTGACTGTAAAGACGAAGAGGATGGTATACAGCGCGTGCGTACTAAATGCTTTACTGTACGGCCGCGAAACCTGGACTATCTACGCAAGACACGAACGGAAGCTGAACGCATTCCATCTACGAATCATCCGTTGTATCTTGAACATATCGTGGATGGGCAAAGTGACTAATGCTGACGTGATTTCAAAAGCTGGTCTACAGAGCATGTTCACTCTACTACGACTGCGCCGCCTACGGTAGCTTTGTCACGTCTACAGAATGAAAAATGGTCGTATTCCGAAAGATCTACTCTTTGAGTTGAAATCAGAAAGTCGACCGTTGGGCAGACCGCACTCGCATTACAAAGACGTTTGCAAAAGAGATATGAAAGCTCTTGGCATTGACCCCACGAGTTGGGAAGAACTTGCTCTTGACCGCTCACTTTTGAATTATTGTGTAAAGCGTTGTTGGAGGACCACATACAGCTCTTCGTTGAGAAACGCAGATCACGCTAGTGGCGTGCAACTGACGCCGATCAACCGAGTAAGGCCGATCGCTGCAAGCGCTGTAGGAGATATTGGTCCACCCGAATCTGACTGATTAGTCATTCGAAAACCTGTGGAGAATTTAACAATCATGCGATTGTGATGTACATCCATGGTCGATATCAATCAAAGGAAGCCAACAACAATATCCTACTTTTCTCCGTCTATTTCTATTCTTATTGTGCAATGATTGTATTACTGGGTACTTGCTACCGGTGTAATGCTCTCGCTGAGTACATTTTCCAAGTTTCACGACCAAGCATCGCTGGCGTACAGTGTCGTCATTAGCCTATCATTTTTTCTTTTGCAAATGAGATAGTAGCTTTCCGAGTGTTCATTCGTCGATGGTTATCTTGTTTCCATCTGCTTATGCCCTTGCTTTAGTGGGTACTTTCTTACAGAGTTGACCTTTGAACTCGGTGAATTCTGAAGTATTCCGTTAGATTTTGATAAAGACGCTGAGTCGCCACAGATCATCTGACTGAACGTTCTTTCATTTATGATCTGAAAATGGTATCGAAGATGCGATACTGAAACGACTCATCTCAAAATTACCTAATGATGTCAAGAAATTCCCCTCAAACAGCGAAGTCTCACTTATTTTAGCTGTGTCATAATTCAAAACGCTTCATCTACGTTTGGTTTAATACATAGGTAGTAATGCTTTGTATAGTTGAGGTTGAGGCTGCAGTCCTATTGTAGCGAGTAAAGGCGAGCGACCGGAAATGACAGCTGACGAACATCTGGCCGCTTATCGCAGCATTTGGGCACGCAGGGTAACGTGGTATAAATGTGGTAAACCTCAAGGCCCTTTTGCTTCGCAAAACGTCACGCTGATGATGTCATCTAGTTTGATGATGAAACGTATGCAACCCACTGTACAAGCTCGGTGAACAACCAAAAATGAACGTCCAATATCTGAGCTACAAGTATTTTCATCCATTTCTACGTTCCACCTCTCGTTGCACGCACGCACATCGATTGCGTCTCGATTTATCACCGAGGTCAACCTGTCCAACGTTAATCGCATTCACCCACGACGCCATCCACAACGCCAGAAAAAGACGATTGATCAGTGGCACAAGACAAATACCGACCTTATGTGGGCAAATCAAATAACCACAACACTGATGCTGAAGCATGTCGGTCCCAGTTGTCTCTTCGATCTAATTTGGCAACCGGTACATTTCAAGCCCTCGCCCCACAGGGCTCGTTTGACCGACATTGACGAATTGCATATCGTTCGCTTGCGGCTGACATAATCCACCTTCTCGTACTTATGAAGATGTCGCTCGAGCCGTCCTAATACAATCCTTTGAAACCCCGAATTATTACGGGTTCGCAATTGTCGTCGTCGGTCTTTTCTGCGCTTCCTACTTTTGAATTGTACCGGATGATGATGTTCTGTATATTATTCGATAGCTCATGACTAGCACTCATCTCTGATGCACTTCGCACCTCCACACTGAAAAACTCGCAGCCCATAGTTTTTCAAATGCCTTGAAGCTGATACGCAAACCAATATTGCTGTAACAGCAATCCCCTCAGCATGTAAACGTAAATGTATATTATTCGATTCGAATTCAAATAAAATATGTGATGCGGTATCAAGTACAAATCTACTCTGTGACTCTGCTTTCACTTTCGTTCGAACGATGCTCGTTAAACAAATGATTCAACTATCCAGCGTGTGCACTGTTCCTTCGTTTAATCGTTTGACACTTTCATATCACCGGTTTTACAGTAGTTGGTGTCCTTCTTTTCCGCAGAACAACCATATCGCGCGGTCATCTTGCAGTTCACGTTGCCCAAATCGAGTTACGCCACCATGGCCGTCCGGGAATTGACGAAATGTGTCTACGAGAGACATTGATTTTCTATCAATAAATCGATTTTTATTTTGATCTACGGAATCTGATGTTTTTGGTTTTATTGGCAAACTCGGTTTTCCCCCAACGGTCAAAAGTGGATGGAGAACAGATATAACTCAGAACTCAGAAAGTTTTATGGTAGAAAAAGCAGTATGCGTAACAATAACCATAGGATGACAAGGTATATGAAGTAAAAATATATAATCTCTCAATAATCAATAGGGACACTCTCATACCGCATGGTTCGTCATATATTCATCGAGTTTAGAAGCAAAAACCGCAACAGATTCCAAGCGTGTGATTTCTTCAGGCAAAAAGGTCCAAGTGAAACAAATTCTTACCGAGAAAAAATTTCGACGAATTTCCAATCGAGAATGCGGAATGCTTAAAGCTTTTGAATGTATTCGTGTTCGAGTAAGGTCATTGGGATTTAGCAAGTGTTTAAAGGGATGGTTTTCAGTACGTAAGATTTTGAATGTCAACGTGAGGTCAATACGTATCTGTCGTTGGGTAAAATCGTGTAGATTCAGTTTTAACGTTCGCTCTTTGAAAGGCAAATTTCTGTACCCGGAGACCAACTTTGTCGCACGATGATAAATCCTGTCGAGTAGTTCGATATCGTTCCTCAGCCATGATGCCCAGGCTTGGATGGAATATTCCATAACAGGATGTATATACGTATTAAATAACCGGGGTAGGGTTTCAGGGGTAAAAATCCTGTATATTCTGTCTAGAAGACTCAAGATACGGCTAGCTTTATTGTTATTTATCCGGCGATGATGTCCATGCTAAAGGTTAAACGACACCCAGATACCGATATCTTTTTCTGCGGTGGTCCAGACGAGATCTTGCGTGCCAAGCTGATACGTGTGGTGCAGAGATTTTCCAAGCTGCAGCATTTTACATTTCGCAGGGTTAAATGGTAACTCATTTAACTGGGACCAACGAAATAAGATGCTTAGATCCCGTTGTAATGCCATACAGTCATTAACAGACCTGACACGTTTCCAAATTTTAATATCATCGGCAAATAGTATCAAGTTGCATCCAATATGCTCTACTATATCGTTCATATACACCAAGAATAGAAGAGGTCCAAGAGGTCCTTGCGGAACTCTACTTGTGACGTCTATTCTTCTAGAGAAAGTGCTGCCAACGGGAACGTGGACGTTTCTATCAGTAAGATAGTCCTGTATCTAATTCAGCAACATTCCCGTTATTCCATAAGCTTCGAGCTTTTTAATAAAATGTCATCTATCGACAGCTTTGGAAATGTCGATTTAGCAAGCATGTACAGCCTCACATTCGTCTACTGCCTTGGTCCAATCCTCGAACGTTTTAAGAAGATTAGATAAACAGCAACGTTCTCTTTGAAAACCGTGTTGTGCTGCGGTCAAAATATAACGTTGATGTATTTCCTTTTCGATTGTTTACCAACGGGTGTCTGTTTCTCTCCTGTGTAGCGGAGCAAACAGAGTTTAAGTAAGATTAATTTTGGTGTTGCCGTCTATGAGCGCTGATAAATAATTATCCGGGTTCAGTATTGCGTACATGTAATGTAGTGCGTGCTTGAAGTAGTTTCTCATTGAGATCCCAGTTATATCCTTGGTTGACGACACCGCAGTGGTCGTCTTTGGAGTGAGATTTACAAAGTTTATTTTAGTCAAAGTATTCGCTTAACTCGTCTGAATATTTTTGCCACCCCTTAGTCCTTTGTCGTCATTGATTTTGGGTGATACAAACCATGTGTGTCGCTGTTCCACGCCTCTAGATCATCAACCGAACCTATAGGTTGCTGTTGGTTAAAGCTGGCACAACCAATGTGTTTAATCACGTGCCCATGTCAAGGTCGTTCAATCTAGGCACGCCAAATCTCACAAGTATTGATCGTTTTTAATCAATTGAACATAGCTCGCCGATTTGAATCAATATAGCAGCTTGGCTTCAGTAGCTTGGCTTCACTTTCGTTCATCTAGTTGGTTAATTGTACATATATATAAAAATGAGCTGTAAATAAAACGATGCATTCTGACAGTCGTCTTCTACCACTTTCGTGAGTGTTGGGTCAGCCGGAACTCGATCCAAAAACAGAACAGCCCACACAAGTAAATGGAATAAACCCAAAAAATCCCTACTTCCGTGCGTTTCCATCATACACCCCACCAAAGGATGCGCGACGATTGTTGAAAGATTTGTTTCATTCGAATTGCCGCGCTCCCAAACGAAGCAGAGTTTTGGTTTATCCAGCGTTCACGCGTGATTTTTTTACTGCTAATCTTGCTACATACGTGATCCTAAATTTCAGTTTCACGGTAGTATTCCAAATTATAATTCACTCAGTGCTGTGAAATAAGGCATTGTATCAAGTACATTATCATTATTAGCTATTCGTTTTTTTTTATATCTTAACTCCGCCAAGGACGGTCCCAAGCCCGTCTGAGAGAGGAGGAGGGTTGGGCTTAGGGCTAGCAACCCTATCCCGTAAAACCTACATTGCTACGGAAACGATGACAACAGATCCGTGGTTCGGTCATGTCTGCAGCATGAATCCCAGTTCGTACACGAAGGTAGCCATGCACTTGCATCCGCAAGGTAAACGAAAAAGGGGACGGCCCAAGGAAACTTGACGCAGAACGTCGGAACGCGAACTACATGCACAAGGATTCGCGGTGCAGACGGCAACGGAAGCAGCGACAGACTGGAACCACTGGCCTGAAGTTGTCTTCGCCTCATGTGCCACCCGGCACGGAGAGGACTGACTGAATGAATGAATGAATGATTTTTTATATCTTGATCACTGTTCACTCCTGAACTTAATTAAATTTTATGTTAAAAATGCTCAGTAGCTCTTAATTTCAATCGAAGAAACTAAATAATACTTTCGGCGTTACGCTCCAACCTGATTTTCACTATGGTCAAATAGGGAAGCTAAATGATGATTCATCTAACACCAGAACTTTCCTTTCGAATTCATCTCATTTTAATGCGTATTATACGAAATAAACAAGAAGTGTGTTGTTCGAAAGGCCACAGGTTACCGACATTGTTGCAAACGTCCTCAGCGTCATTGCGCCTTATCCCGTTTTACCTTGCCCAACCGTGTTTAAAAATATTGTTTTCTACGGAGCGATGTCCAATAAGACGTCTAACACACGTATGCGAACCTCATCATTAAATTCACGTACGCGTTTAACCAGCGGATGGTTATTATAACAATCGTAAGCGGACGTATTATTCAAACTCGGGTTCCCAAAAATTCAGTGGTTCTTTTTGTTGTTGCTCTCTCAGTTTTCTTGCCCTACTGATTTAATTTTTGCTCATGATTTATCTGGTAATTCGGTTCTATTGATCACCAGACTGTCGCGAAGTAAATTTTGTGTGCGGTCAAGTAATAGCCGAGCGTATCGATCGCTTGCGAATGTCAGCAAATCGATATGCGAACTGGGCCAAAATATTTTGTGCATTTCGTGTTATTGTGTGATGGGAATCCGAGTAATTACAAGTTTATGGAGCTTCGTGTTTTAGCACAAATGCACGCGATCGTGTAATAATACTGAAAATTGGTTTAAACGGATAATGCTTTCTTCTTCTTCTACTAGTCTCGTTTGCGATTGATCCGCTGTCAATGCAAGTGGAATCTTACCGGTTGTTTCTCTCTGCTTGATCACTGCAAACAGCACAGAATTCTGTAGTGTGTTAACAATATATTCATTTGCATGCTTTTCCGTCACAACACACCCCACGACCGGTTTCGTGCTCTTTGCACTCATCGGGTAGGGACAGTAAGATCAGGATCCGCATGCGCTTGAAGTGCGCTTGTAGTGTGTTGTTCATTAGTGAGTCAGTAAATGCTGATATTTCGTATTCGTTCGTTCGTTATTACTCCTATGATTTCCTAAGACCATTTTGGGAACAATTCAATCCTCAATGAATGGTTACAACACTCGTAATGCGTGAACGGACATGCTATTTTTAATATATCTGAAAAAGGTTTTAAGCTGAAGCATATCCAGATACCCAAATCTTTTTTCTTCACTGCATGTTCAAGGGTTTGTGAACCTACCTACCTTGTATGCGAAATCTACATGCTGCACCACATTAATCAGTCTGCATTTGTTGAAGCTAAAAGGCAATGTTTGGTAACGTTTCGCTTCCGAACACAGAAGCTTCGTCAGACCAAGGGTGTCGGTACGAACAGTGTTCAGGTTTAAATGGCATTTTCTTCACCAATCCTGAGGTCCCCGAGATAGACAGGCGAGATCAAGACAATTGGTCACACCCCATAAATGTTGTGTTAATCCCTAAATTGTTTATTCAGTGTGCAGGTGCGAACAGCGTCGCCTGACGCTGCTTACGTAATCTATGTGCACATTAGGTGTCATGCACGTTGATCCTTATCCGCTGCAGAACCGAACGCCAGATTGATGTGCTGCTCACATCCACCGAAATTACACTCCACTACCGGTTTCTGGCTGTTTGCCATCATCGGGAGTAGACAGTAAGATTAGGTTCAGTGAGCCTTGAAACAGTGGATAAATGGTAAACAAGATTATACTTGAAAATTATTACTACCACCGGGAATCGAGCCTACGCCCTCGGACTCCCGAGCGAAGCACACGACCGGTTCACCATAACCGCGAACGCCAGATTGTTGAGATATCCGCCCCATCCACCTTGTTCAACGCATTCGCCCCAGCCTTTGTTATTTCAACTGCCTCGGCGTGAAGTCTTTCCTTATAAGATTTCACACACCGTCTTATCACTTCCACGTTATCCAGATCTACGCTGTTTCCAGTGTCTAGCACTTGTTCAGCTAGGGCAGAATCCCCAATCAGTTATTGATATTCACTGTGATTACGGGTTTGCTTTCCTATTCGTTTCCCATGTTCGATTACCATAGTGCAAAGTTCTCTAGACGTTCGCCCAATGTAAACACCCGCGCAACCCTTGCATTTGATTTTGTATATGCAGTTCGTCGCACAGCCTAAAGGATTCTTATCTTTGCGATTCATTAATACGCAGCGAAGTGTTCTACCTCGCTTATATGTTACTCTAATACCTGCGTTATTCAAGATTCGACGTTACCAAAAACTTGCTATAACCGATTCATCGCAAACATTATTTTCATGATTATGGACTCCCGATCGAACTCGAATATTTTCAAATACCTTAAAAGGCAGTTTGTTCTTTAACAACCAAAAGTGAAGCGTATCAAGATCTTTTTGTAATGGCAGTATTCTGGACTACGGATGCAACTCTATACCCCTATGTCGCCCACGAATAACGACATGATACTGCGAACAAGTTCCGGTATTTCATTGACGTAAACCAAAGAGTATCTTACCAAGGAATGAAGCCTGGAAACTCTGCTAGTAGCTGTGATTGGTTTTGATAATGCACCATCAACACATACCTGGGTAGTGCGGTTTGTTAGGTAGTCATATAACCAATTCAACAACTTTCCGGTGATACTAAGCTTTTCCAGCTTCTGCAGTAGTAGACTGGTTCAGGTTGCTTTGTTTCCTACCGTTGAAGATGTAGCCCTAGTCGGACCGTTGCTAAGTCCCAAAACTACTTCACAATCGAAGAAACAATTCTACCGCTGTGAAACTAAAAATAATCGAACAAATGACCCAGCATTCTCGGCGCGTAATGTCAAGTGCATAAATGTTCTAAACTTGGTCATTTGGCCGTCGTATGTCTATCCGAATCCCTGAGGTTCGTCGATAAAACTAACTAAACGATAGTAGATGAGAAACATTAATAACTGTGGTATATGTTACCAAGCTGAATTCCAAGGCACTGTTTGGCAGAAACGCAATGATAGTTCACGCAGTATTGCCATCAGTAGAACGAATGCCCAACATAGCTGTTTCGCAAAATTGCTGCAATTCATTTCCAAAGCCTTTCTTAGAAAGTGTTGGCCGTGTTCCTAAGGACAAAATCAGATCCTGCTCAAATGAGTTGAAGCGTACATTCAACAAGTTAATTATTCTATGCGCTCTTGGTCGAAAATTGCGGTCTAGATAATGGGACTGTTTGCGAAGGCACAAATCAACAAACGTTTTCTTCTTGTTGCTACCTGTTATTACAGAAAATGGACCGAGGTCCATATATGCGGAGATGTTACTCCTCATTTACTCATCAGGTGGTAGAAACATGTTTTCTCCTGCCATGACCTCTCTGAAGAAATCCTGACGGATAATGATAATCAATTTACCAGCCGAATGTTTAAATCATTTCTTTTAGAAAATGCTATACGACATGCATACATTGTACCTTACAATACCTCTTCTAATTTGACGGGGGAACGATTGAATCGATCACTAAAATTAAGTATCCAGGTTTTATAATCGCCAGGAGATGGTTAGGAAGACGTGCCAACATCATGCTACGGGCCAAACCTCTTCTGAATTGTTGTAAGACAGACCAATCAGAACAAAACGTACAGTCCATCACTTGCGGCACTTTGTCTGGATCGGGCCTGTGCTTTCATACATACATGTGATTGAAAGAGTTGGTCGTGTCAACTTTATCCAACAGTGGCTTACAAGCTTAATGTTTATACTTGCTTCATCGTTCAACCCGGTTATTTACACTCTTGACTATTTCATCTACTCTGTCCTCTATGTGTTTGTCACAATAAAAACGAGGCGCAGAAGATTTATATGCTTACTCACAACAATCATTCATCCGTGTCGATTGTCTGGTAGGAAAAAATTGTCCTGGTCGTGTTTGCTTCATCCCGGACGATAATCTGCTCGACAGTTTACGGTAACCACCGTCAAGCAGCATTTGCTTTGAGCTTCGAGCAGATGTGTGCGGTTCTGTTGGCTGGTAAAAGGCAGCGTCCGCCAAGATGTCCAGTCTGCCTGTATGTGGCTCACTGCGTTTGTCGGGCACATTGCTGGATTTGTGGTGTAACGCGAAGCCTTCTCTGGAACGGGGGCATTTCAATGTTCGTAGCAATTTGATGTGCTGGATACCGATTCCAATTGCTATGCAGGCCATCAACGCAATGAATGCACCGCCGAGACCTGAAACGATGATTGAAATTGTTAAAATGTTTGTGTTCTAAAATGATACCGAATTATTAAAGCTGTTTGAGAATAACTGTGCTAGATCGGATTATAATAGCCACACTTAAATCTTTCTGCAGAATAAACCATCAGCTAGTTTTTCAAATTCACTAAATGGACGATCAGCTGCAACTTGAAAAATCTGTGAGAGAGATTTTGGGAAACTGTCGGGAGTGTCGTGTGCTTTGTTGTTGTTTTAGGGATTAATTACATAGATGATGCATTGTAAATTGAGATTTCGAAGCTGGAAATGAACGAGTGCTGTACGATCACGTAAGCAGTTGATTAACGATGGTAGTGGTACAGGTTCAGAACTCAGAAACTTTTTATGGTACAAAAAGCAGTAAGCTTAACAATAACCATAGGATGACGAGGTATGTCGTGTAAAAATAGAAAATCTTCCAAAAAGTCAATAGGGATAGTCATATATCGCATGGTTCGTCGTATACTCATCGAGTTTAGAAGCGACAACCGCAACAGATTCCAAGCGTGTGATTTCTACAGGCAAAATATTCCAAGTGAAACAAATTCTTACCGAGAAAAATTACGACGAATATCTAATCGGGAATGCGGAATTCTTAGAACATTCGAATGTTTTTGTGTTCGAGTAAGGCCATTAAGCTTTAGTAAGTGTTATAGGGGATGATTTTCAGTATGCAAGATTTTAAATGCCAACAGGAAGTCACTCCTTATCCGTCGTTTGGTAAAATCGTGTAGGCGATTTTTGGAGAATATGTTGCTTATGTTTGTGACTAATCATTCGTACCATTGTAGTCTTACGACCTGGGCTACCGGTGTTAGCTTAGACTGTATCCGATGGGAAGACCTGGCACAGGGATCTGTTCGGTTGGGCGCCCACAACAGATGTTGCTGGCTCCTTCTGGACTGGTCGGACAACAAAGACTACTCAAATGTGCCAGTCTGGAAAAAGATTCATAAACGCCTAATTGCGATAGGACAAACGGTGGACGGTAGCCCAGGCCCTAAGGCGTGGGACTACAATGGTGATGGTCGGGGATCCGAATCCCACTCGAAGCGGAGGAT
This sequence comes from Atriophallophorus winterbourni, assembly GCA_013407085.1. Classification (NCBI taxonomy): domain Eukaryota; kingdom Metazoa; phylum Platyhelminthes; class Trematoda; order Plagiorchiida; family Microphallidae; genus Atriophallophorus; species Atriophallophorus winterbourni. The sequence continues at coordinate 3,667 of JACCGJ010002033.1, read as the reverse complement.
ATGCGCTGCTGATGAGCTCAAATAATAGCGAAACTCGAGTCCAGTGGTTCCATTATGAACCTTCGTGATCAACTTTGTGAATATTTCAATACGGTACGGATGAGTTGTCACAAACAAAATAATGTAGAGTTATTTTTAACATTCCCCCTTTCTAAAGAAAATTTTTGTAAAGGGTGACCAACTTTGTCGCACGATGATAAATCCTGTCAAGTAGTCCGAAATTCTTTTTCAACCATGGTGCCCAGGTTTGGATGGGATATTCCATAACAGGACATACATACTTATTAATTAACCAGAGTAAGGTTTCGGGCGTGAAAATCCTGAATATCCTTTTTAGAAGACTCAAGACGGCAGGCTTTATTGTACACTATCCGGTAATTATGTCCAGGACTAAGGTTAAACGACACCCAGATGCCGAGATCTTTTTCTGCTGTGGTCCAGACGAGATCTCGCGTGCCAAGCTGATACGTGTGGTGCAGAGATGTTCCAAGTCGTAGCATTTTAGATTTCGCATGGTTAAATGGTAACTCATTTAACTGGGACCAACGAAATAAGGTGCACAGATCCCGTTGTAATGCCATACAACGTTTCCATATTTTAATATCATCGGCAAACGATATCAAGTGACATCCAATATCCTATACTATATACATATATACATTATACCATCGGGGACCGAGGAATATTAAACTACGTAAAGTAGGCTTGTCTCACTAGTGGATTGGTCTTTTCTTTCCAATCAGTGTATGTAGACTTTGGACTAGGCAGGTCAAACCGGAACGAGAACTGAGTAGATACGCATTGAGGATGACTTCTTCCATGTTAGATTTAGTTTGCAATATCACCCTTAATTAGCCAGGCCGGTCAACGCGTGGGGAGCTTTTATGCTGATTTCAGCCCGTCATTCAAGTAGATAATAAAGCTTTCAAGCCCATGTATGTACAGAGCTTAGTCTATTCATTAAGCTCATGTGCTTGTCTTGCTGAAAAACGTGTATCTGTCGACTCCGGTACATTTGTGCAGATTACAATGAGAGCGATATCTGTCTTAGTTGAATGAGCGGTAGTGTTGCGCTTCTTGGGTTGCTCGGATCTGGCAACTAGACTGTAGGGAGTCCTGGCCAGTGTTCACCATTTTATCCGATGTGGACCACGGTAAGCAGGGTTCACTAGGTCCATGCTTATTACACCCGGAAAAGCAGTTAAGGTAGCAGATTTTGGCGTGCTTTTTACTCATCCTTTTTGCCGCCTTGAGCAACTTCTATTTTGGATTGAATTACGTTGGCAATTGTATCGACCAAAAGCGGTTTAAGTGTTTCCTCAAGTTTTCGATAACCGTTTTCGAAAATTTCTTTTCGAAATTCCAGCTTTGCTTCATGGGGAGGATCTGTGGGTGTATCGCTAGGCTGTTTACTTTGACATGCACTACATACGTAGCAAACGCCGGGAAAATCAATGTTGTTAATAAACGATACCACTTCCTGCGTTTGGGCTTTATCACAGTTGGTATGTACTTTATCCAAGCAGTGAAAACATTTAACTACGTGAGATCTTGCACATTTGAGACGCATCACGTGCTGTCCTCTTGAGGTCATCCTTCGTGTCATTGTTACAATCCAGTTAGGGATGATTCAGTGCACTTGGCGATGCCTTTGTTTATCGATCGATAGTTACCTGTTAAGTGAGTGTTAAGTGACGCGATCCAAGCGGTAAAATGCGAACGAGTTTGAGTAAAAGTGATGTGATTCAACGAGTTTGAGTAAAAGTGATGCGGTTCAACGAGTTTTGATCTGATGAAGTTGAAAAAAACTATCACATGATTCGAAATGATGTGATCTTCCCAACAGTATTCGAACAGGAACGATATTCTCGATCGCCAGGGATATTTTACTCGTAGGTAAATTTGGGTTAAAACTTAAAAAAATAAGTTAAAACGGGTATATTCCGAACGAGCAAATTGAGACGAGTTCAATAATATATGAACCGTTTAGCTCAGACAAACGAGCTAGGAAATAAGTACAAAAGTATGAGATCACACATTTATGCGTCCGCGAAGCACGTCACCTTTGTTGCGATAGAAAAAGCAGAGTACAAATGAATCGTCGAGAACTCGCAGCTAATGTTCTGTTGTTGTATTAGATTGGAGCGTTTAATAATACATCTCTCCCTAAAAATGCTTCGGGGTTTAATGGTTTATCAATGCTATACTTAATGCGTCGCATTAACCACAAGTGGGCTATCACCTCCTATTTCATATATATTACTCTCTAGCCCTAGACAACCTGGCCTTATCTCAGCCCAAGTACAGCATAGTGCCTGCGTTCTGATTGATGGGGCGAGATTTGTGTTAAGGCAACTCGTTACCACTTGTAATCAATTTTGCACCGCTTTAGCCACACACGCTACAGAAGTACTTCACAAGAGCACACTCGTATCGATCCAAAACTCTGGAATCGCTTGTGCAAAGGATGCCACACCAGTTCTCTGAATTCCACAATAAAAAGCGAATCACTGTACTTTTAACTAAATTTGGAAGAATCGTTTTCGTCATTTATTCAAAATGAAAATATTTTCTGCATTCTAGGTAAGAATGGGTATCGCTAATGGCTAATCAAGGGTGTGAGAGTTTAGATTGTCTGTGTGTTAAAAGCTGTCGCATTAGTTTGGTGTATGGCGATTTCGTTTTGGGATGATATTGCCCCCTTTAATTTATCTACAGGTAAACCCGATCAAATTAATGTAAGCTATGTGTTCTGCCTAAGGCTTATTTTGCACCCCAATCACCGGCTTCGCTAAACGTTTATAGATTCGTTCCATTAGGGTGAATGACTTTCTGAGCCATGGCGACCAGTACTGCATAATATATTTCATGACTGGTCTCAGGTACTCATTTATAACCCGTGAAAACGTTTGAGAATTTCAGAATATATGGTTTGACCTAAGTTCAAATCATTTCCAGCGTAAATTTAGGTGGATGTATCCATGCCAGGTTGTCGATGGTTAGCCTTTTAGGGGAAATTTTGTCAGCTTTAACCATTTTCACAAACTAATGTTGGATAATTTCGAGCGTACTAAAAGCATTTTTTTACCGATACATGACGTACAATAGGGTGACTCTAAGAAGGTGTTTTTCAATTACCTTGGTAACGTTTCCAATAACCCACAAGTTATTATCTTAGCACGAGTGGCCTTTCGTGGAAATCTTCTTTACTAATGCACTGTTACAAATACGGAAGGTTTTAAATGTGATTAAAAAGGTGGTCAAACAACGAAATTCGCACATCATATTAGAAACAGTGAAATGTTTACTAACCTGCGATAGTGTAAAACATATCCGGTCTGAAACATAGATGTGAATCTTTGTATTCAGCCTTCTTTTTCAATTCAACGATCCAATCTGGTTGGAGTTCGGACCACTGGTTCCAATCGTTTGGTGGGCATGATGCGCGAATGTTAGCATTCACTACCATAGCAGGTTCATGCATCAATGTTCGGCAAACGAGCAAATTCACCGGAGTCAAGCAGCTTTGAATTGTGCTCACATTCGCCAAATGAACCTGCGAATATAGTATGAATAAGGTACAACGAGGTTCCGTCAGTTCTAATTTGTTCTTTTTGTTGATCCTTTCTTATATTCTGCTAGATCCGACTCTCACGCTGTCATCATT
>JACCGJ010002032.1:21143-48917 GCA_013407085.1 Atriophallophorus winterbourni | reverse complement strand
ATGCTTGTGTGGCAATTAAGCGCTACCGGCGGAATGCTGACTGTGATGATGATGATGACTTCTATATTATATCTGTTTCCATCTGGATAGCCTGATAATTTCTTCACTCATGTTTAGTATCAGACTGTGCGATAATTTTCTGAATCCACCCCTGCGATTTCGGGCACTTTGCAATACCCACGACACCTGAATGCTTCAGGTCCTTTTAACATAAAGTTCGTAGGTCATGCACACACCTGTTTGCCTGACAAATGTATGTGTCAAAACGCAGTAGAGTAGTAGTCTGATATCAAAGTTGAGATGCACGGTTGGGATGCTATCAGGATTCATGAGCCTCACAAACAAATCAAGAAAACTAAAAGGTACGCAACGCACATCGTGCTATAAGCATGGAGAGAAATAAATGGATGCTTAATCGTTTTTTAATGGTGGGACATATCCGACGAGAATGCCTTATTCAGTTTACATACACCAGTCTTTTATTGCAGAGCCAGGTAGAATAAAAACTGGGGGACCAGTCCATAAACAAAACGCGCCTGGGATTGATTGATAAGCTCACGTAACGCTATGCTCCAATCGGAATGTCGTTCGCGTGGATGGAGCCGAAAAAAATCCACCTTGGAAGGTCAACAATATGGCGCCAAACTAAGGGATGCTGCAAATGTAGTCATCATGAGTGTCATAATTTTTATCTATCCTCGCAGAATCGCGAGCACTAAACTTGAATAAACAGGGACTGTCTTTTTGCACACATTTACCTATCTGATTTTTCTGCTTCTTGTTGCTTGGCACTTTATCTGGCTCCAGACCTGTGCTTCATAAAAATGATGATTATGATGTGTGGAAGCATACTACCAGACACTCAGCCTCCTTCCTGTTTCCCGTTTACTTCTTTGGATAAAGCTTCCTCATTTCCAATGTTATTATTATTATTATTATTATTATTATTATTATTATTATTATTGTTTCTTCCTCTATATTCTACCTTACTCATATATTGATGTTGCTTTACTGTTCCAGTAAACCCATGCAAAAGCAACTTCCACAATGAATTCGGAATCTGACGAAACATCATCGTCTGATGAGGAGTATATCCCCCCAGGTAAGCTATCCCCATTTTCTTTCGAAACCGATTTACCAGCAGCTTCATCGGATACCGACTCGTCATGTTCCGATAAAGAGGGCCTATCTGATGGTAGGTGGCAAGTCTGTTGCAGTAAGCCCATGTAGATGAAACTTCGAACCAGACGCAGAGCAAACAAAAGAATGGCGAGGCTTCGACAAACGTATGTACAGGTTTTTCCCAATTATTCCCCACAATTTGTAGCAAGATGAAGTGTTAACGGAAGAGGAGCGAAAAGCGAAAGAACAAGCGATTTGGCAGGATTTTATCTCATCAGTAGATCAGCCCCCTGCGAAAAAGGTATGCGTTCTAAATTGGTGGTCTCACTGTGTTTGCTTAGGAAAGTGTTACGACATTGACAGTGAAGAAAAAATACCAGTTCGCTGGCGAGGAGGTGGAGTAAGTTTTGATTACGTTGACCGTTATATAACGCGGATTGTAGTAACAATCCCCCGTCCGACTGTATTGACTTGTTCACAATGTTTATGCTCAGGAGGTTTCGTCATCGAGCTAGACCACGCATCAACTGAGCTTCTTAGGAAGTGAATGGTGGGCGTAGTTCATGGACATTCGTTTGTCCATTCATTGCGGTTGTACCTTTGTTCGTCGATAACCTTATTCGTATTCAATTTCCTCTTGGTCCATATGCGACAGCCAATTGGAGGCTAATGCTGTCGTGTGTATGTATGAAAGCACAAGCCTGATCCAGGCAAAGTGCCGTACAGTTAGAGACTGCACGTGGGCTAAGATACTGTCAGGTTGCCCTGGCCTAGACAGATATGAGAAACAAAATAGAAATGGTAGTGAGACTGAAGCCTGTTTCAGCATGCAGCTCACCACCGATGGCCAATCAATTTAGCTGTTGTGTGTGTGTCACGCCTCGAGCAATTCTCTTACTCGTCTATTGTAATCTTTGGCGAATTCTGTGACAAACAAATGCTGTATGAAAGCCCGTTGGTAATGCTCGTAAAACACTCGGAAAGAAGTTCAGCTGTGATGGACGAACATTCCTGAACAAATAATGTAAACTCATCGAACACCATCAGGAAAACTCTATCAAATTCTCGGTATCGATAATAGTACGTATGCATGAAATTGTATTTCGAAAGCGCGGCAAAGTGCTGAACGTTTATAGGCTGCACGACCATGCCTTGCATGACTTTGTACTTTGTATATCTGTATGCAATCACGTCAACTGTTGTAATTTGCTGGACTGGGCTCAACGTTGCAGACCAGCGAGTTGGTTTGCTGTGATGCATGACAGTGAAAGCAGTAGGAGAGCTGTTGTGTTGATGTCGCTGTACTCGCTTGAACCTCAACCAAGCTTGTCTGCGTTCTACATTTTCTGTAGCTTTATAGGCTAAACACTTCCATGTACAATTTTACTTGTATCTCCAACAACGGTTGTTCAAACGTTTTCACCGCTTGATCTATTCGGTTCATCTGCAGAGTAACTGAACGTACTCCTGTCGCGTCCATCTCCACAACAAAACCGAATCCACTCCTCGAGGCCAAAAAGTAAGCACGCGATGTACACGCTGTTGTTGTTGTTGTTTCACCAATTCACTTCAACCTACAAAGACGATATCAACATAACTGCTTTCTTGTTTAATTCGCTCACATGCAGCCATCCTCATCAGTCCTCTCGGTGACACGCATGTATAAGCCGAATGTATCCATTACACTATTGACAGTTATCCGGGTATGGTACTTCGGTGTAGGCAACCCCTACTTCGGTGTAGGCAACCGGGTAGTATCATGCCTACGTTCAACGATGCCGATGACAACGCTTTGTACCCCCCTTCTCGCTTTGTACATCTCATTGTTTATGTTGAACGGCACTATATCTGTATCAGATTGTGCAAATATAATAATAATAATAATAATAATGGTATGGTATGATAGTATGAAAGCACAAGCCTGATCCAGGCAAAGTGCCGCACAGTCGGAGACTGTACGTGGGATAAGATACTGTCAGGTTGCCCAGGCCTAAACAGATATGAGGAAGAAAATGATCAGGAAATGGTAGTGAGACTCCAGCGTATTTCAGCATGCAGCTCATTATCGGTGACTCGTATCAGTAATCGGGGTACCATGCCATCAGTAAAAAGGTTGCCGTTTGGTTAAATCTTCTTTCTCCTGGGCAACCTTGCACTACTCAAGTCTATGTGCAGTTTGTGAGTTTGGCTGGCTTGAGGCTTGCGACTTCGTAGATCGGTTGCGACATCATTGCAGATTGCTTTCCAGTTTTGTGTCGATGTTGAACTAGTTTGCAAAATCAAGACTACATGATGGTATAGCGTACTTGTTGGCTTTAAATGTTTAGTGTGATCGATGTTAGCTGGTACAACCTAAGTACACACTGTACGAAAATCTGTGTCTGATTGATGTTGACTCTCGAAAGCTCGTCAAATCAGCGTTCTTGTTACGCATCGTGGATATGGGAAATCATGGTTTTCGTAGCGCCGTTCAGCTTACCACTCTATACTCGGAATCGCAATCCTAAGGGCGGCTATAGTGTGACTTGGCTCAAGCAGCTGAAGGATTTGACTGTTGAAATCGTTGCAGTTGTGTTAAGAGGCACTGCTTCTTACGAATAAAACAGCCATAATAGTTGCTTGATTGGAGCTTAGACACTACTCAACCAGTTAAACCAGCTTGATTCACTAATTGTTTTAAAATTTTAACAACGTTTAAAACCCCTTATTGATTGGTAAAATTCTTGAAATTTTCGATCATACATAATAAAACTGTGATCGATCCCCGCGATTCGGGTGCATGTTGTTGTTGTTGGCCTCCTTCGGTCAATGCCGACCATGGATGTACATCACAATCGCATGGATTTCATGTTTTACAGCTTTTGGAATGACTAAACAGTCAGATTCGGGAGGAACAATCTCTCCCACAGCCCTGGCAACGATAGTCAGAACTCTGTTGTATTGCATCAGTTACACGCCGGTGGCGTGATCTGCGTTCAGCAGCCAAGAGCTGTATCTGCTCCTCCCTGGCTTGCAGACGACGCTTTACACAATGCCTTCAAAGTGAGCGGTCAAGAGCAAGTTCTTCCCAGATCGAATTAATTGAAAAATTATTAGACACGTAGATGAAACCCGTCCTAAGGTATGGGTTCCAGAGGTCAGACGTCTCCATGGCCTCTTAGCAATATGGCCAACGGTACTGAAGTGCACGCGGAATCACCCTGAAGTCTCAATGCCGCTTTCCCTATCACATCTGTCTAGGCCTGAGCAACCTGACTTTGTCTTAACCTGTATGTATGTATGAATGCACAATCCTGATCCGGGCAAAGTGCCGCACAGTCAGAGACTGCACGTGGGTTAAGATACTGTCAGGTTGCCAAGGCCTAGACAGATATGAGAGTTGAATAGAAATAGTAGTGACACTCCAGCGTGTTTCAGCATGCAACTCACTACCGGTGGCCAATCAATTTAGCACGGTGTTAGCCGTAGATTGTAACTGCCTGGATGCGGGTTTGCGCTTTCATACAGGCAGTGGCGCTCTTCTTGTAGACATCTTGGAGTGTTTGAATTATTTTGTATGTTAGCAAGTGGAATGGCGAAGAAATCTTGTTATGATACGTGTCACTAAAAGCCTCAAGTAAGCTATCATGCAGATGTCGCTTACTTGTTCACAATTTACTTTATTCGATTTGTAGGCACCTCATTCATGTGTATTTGAGCCTAATCGACAGGTTGAGTATCTTTTTATCTCTAATCCTTCGCCATCTTTCCACTATTTTAGTGTGTCATGGTTGCGTGGTAGTTAAGCACTCGGTATTTGTTAAAACGATGTTTTATTGTCCATAACGTTGATTATCATGAAATGGACAGCCGAGTATCGGCTTTTCGGAGCACTCGACCGTACTGCAAGTGACTCAGAATTGAGCTCGTTGCCACAGTCGGCATTGCCCGATACCAGTGGTTACTCATACGTGGTGATAGAATCTTCTATGTTTGCCGAACTGAACAATGAGGAGCGATTGCTATCTAGAGATCAAGCTGCTGTGTTGATGTTGCTCTATTCATTCATCCGGCTTATATCGTACTAAATTGATTTGCAGCTCTTAGTGAGCTGCATGCTGAAATTCGTTGGAGTCTCACTACCGTTTCTATTTTCTTTCTCATGTCCGTCCAGGCCTGTGCGACACTTTGCCTGGATCAGGCTGGTGCTTTCGTACATAATCATTCATGCTTTCGCGTGTAGACTCCTCGGCATGGTTTTGTGGGCACGCATATGACAAGCTCCCCAAAACAATCCCCAATAATCAATTTTTATTTGCGGTTTACCTTTGATTGGAATATGTTTGGGACTGATTGTGTATTCGTGCTGAAAAGAAATTTGAATGCGATAGGGTAACGTTTCACTTCTGGCACGGAACCTTCGTCAGACCAAGGTGATAGTCAGAATAGGTAACATGACTATGTATACGTCAACCCAACACCTCTGTTTCTAGCTTACTGCAAACCAGCCTATAGTCTGCACGTGGGCTAAGATACTGTCAGGTTGCCCAGGCCTAGACAGATATGAGGGGGAAATAGAAATGGTAATGAGACTCTTGCGTGTTTCAGCATGCAGCTCACTACCGTTGGCAAATCTTTTTAGCACGGTGTTAGCTGTACAGCCTAAAGGGTATCACGTCATGTAGGTGTGTCGAGGATTAGTTGTCGATTTACCTAATAAGGTGTTTATTCACATTAATATGATACTAGTGAACAAGGTCACGGTCAGTTGACACTGTGGCCCACATGCTTAAAAGTATGTAACTAACGACGTTTGCCATACGGTTTAATAGCGCGTCTTGACAGTTCGGCATTGTCTGCGACCCCTTCGCTATGTTCTGCCAAGGCTGAATCACGAATACGGGTTTATATTCCCTCGCGTCTCAGGGCTCGCTTTGTACACGCTTTCAGTGCTTATCTATTATGGCATCACGTTGTTCGTAAATCCGGCCTTTCTAACCATTAAGGCAACCCTTATATTTGCTTCTTTCAATGCGATTTGTCGCGCTTTATTAAGTTGTCTCGTGCTTAAGATGCTTCAGGAGCGAACAGATATTTTTTCTTGTTATATGTCGCACATATGGACCTCTGGTTCAATAGGCCTGGGCAACCTGACAGTATCTTAGCCCACGTGCCGTCTCTGACTATGCGACACTTTGCCTGGATCAGGCTTGTGCTTTCATACCATACCATACTGGTTCAATATTCTACTTGCCGCTTCTGATATACCTTTAACACACGGTCTGTCTAGGCCTGGGCAACCTGACAGTATCTAAACAGTATTTATGTGCTGTGCGGCTAACATCGTGCTCAATTGATTGGCCACCGGTAGTGAGCTGAAATCTGAAACACGCTGGAGTCTCACTACCATTTCTATTTCACCCACCATATCTGTCTAGGCCTGGGCAACCTGAAATTATCAGCCCACGTGCAGTCTCTGACCATGCGGCACTTTGCCTGGATCAGACTTGTGCTTTCACACACAACACACGCTATACAATCCGTATCTCGCCACATTTTCTCGATTTTCGCTGATGGGTATTTTACCCTCATCAATTAGTTTTTCACAAAACGTGTTGTACGAACCTTTAATTCGTTCTCTTTTATCGCGAAATCTTATCTCCAAGCTTCTCTAACACTCAAATTTCTTTTCTTTATGCCTTCGTTTCCTCTTTCTCCCACCAATTAGACCACCGCAGCAAGTTGGGAAACCGACCATCCCAGCAAAATCTGGCCTCTCGTCAGCACTGCAAAACCTCAAGTCCCTCGGATCGAACAAAACACCCAAATTGTCCACACTGGTAAGTCATTCCCACCCGTCCCACCCTCCCCCAATATCTGTCACGCAATTAAACACGCATTCTATCATTGCAGGAGAAATCGCGTTTGGACTGGGAAGCTTTTATCCAATCGGAGAACATCGCCGATGACTTGAAGGCGCATAACAAAGGCAAACAGGGGTGAGTGGATAGCTTTTTCGATTTCAGCGCGCTTTTTTTGCTCATCGGAGATCAATGATGATCGAGTCCACTGGGAAGCTGTTCATTCATGTGTCTTATTGTATGCAGGGATTGCGTCAGTTCGATGGATGGCAAGCCGCATATCCTGTCACAACCTCCATTATGTTGTTTGTACAGGCTTCGGGGACACCGGATACAGCATCTACCCCTGGCGTTTCACACACACACAAGCCTAATCCCGTCAAAGTGCCGCACAGTCAGAGACTGCACACGGGCGAAGATACTGTCAGGTTGGCCAGGCCTAGACATGTGAGGGGGTATGTATGTATGAAAGCACAAGCCTGATCCATGCAAAGTGCCGCACAGTCAGAGACTGCACATGGGCTAAGATACTGTCAGGTTGGCCAGGCCTAGACAGACATGAGGGGGGAAATAGTAATGGTATTGAGACTCCGGTGTGTACTCGCATGCAGCTCACGTTTCCACAGCTAAGCACGTTCACTCACGAATCCCACAACACAATAGAAAGTCGGATTGGTCAAATGCGTTTATTGTACACGGCGGTCAATTCACGTAGTCACATCACTGATGATAATTGTAACCCTACTCATGCTGGCCTTGATTGACAGACCTTGACGAATTGCGTATCGTTCGATAGCCACTGATGTCCATCGTATGTTTCTGAGGAAGTAGATTCCAAAGGTTGTCATAGCCGGGGGTTTCAGTGGGGATAAGCTCCCACTGTTTATAAAAGGCTCCCATTTCATCAGGGGGGGAGAGAAAAACCGATTTTAACCTTCCGCTGCCTTGTGGCGAAAGGTCGGGAGGGGGGAAACCCTGAGGAAAAATCTGGTAGAGGGTTAGTTGGTGCACACCACCTCTTCCTGGCAACTCCCTGCTGGCTTGCAGGTCGCACTTGGTTGTAAAAAGGCTAGGGAAGCTGACTCGAACAAATGCCGAGTGGTGCTGGGGACTCCGCTTTGTACCGAAATCCCCAAGACTCTTCAGACAAAAGCCGACTCATCTTCCTGGAGGAGATAGTCGCACAAAAGTAAAAACAAGTAAAACTCACTCGAATCATTCTCAGACAATCCTTCCAGAACCCGAGTTATTACAGGTTCGCGATTGCCGTCTTCGTTCGTTTACCGGTCTTGTGTTGTTGTTCCTGAAGCTAGTGATTAGCACTCATCGTGAGGAGGCATGCGAGTGAGGGTTTCGGAAGGATTGCATTAGAAGGTTTCGAGCGACATTTTCGAAGTATGGTATATGGACAGTGTGAAACGAGCCCTACGTAACGAGGACTTGATTTCTACCAGTTGACAAATCACATCGAAGTGACAACCAGGAGAGACACGTTTGGGATTCACCATTGTGATTATTTGTTTTGCCTATATATGAGATATGCGCGTGTGTAATAAACGCCTTTGACCAACCGGCTTCTCTTGTGTCGCGGGATTCGTAGGTGAATGCGAGTAGAATTGGAGAGATTGACCTCAGGGATTAATCGAGACGCCATCGCTATGCGTGCGAGGGGGTGGTATTGCTGGATCGATGACCCAAATGTTGCGATCATCATTACGCAATCACTTCAACAAAGTGTCAAAAGAAGAACAATCGAATCGATTGTCTACAAGATTACGTGCAGAGAGATTGCGAGAAGAACTACATCGGACAAACCGGCCGCATACGAAGACACGACCCAAGGTCATTGATTTCAATACATGTTGATCCATTCGGACATCAATTCGATTGGGACAACGCGAAGATTTTAGCCAAAGAAAACAACCGACGAGCGCGAGAATTTATCGAAGCGTGGCACTCAACAACGACAGCAATTAACCATCCCTTCAATTGGCTACAACCTATGGACCAAAGAAAACTTGATGGACAAAAATGCAACACATGAATTCCACCAACCCCCGGGAGTGATGGCGAACGATCAGACGGGCGTTATAAAAACCAATGAATACCAATTTGAAGTCACTTCGAAAGAAGTTTTGCTGTTGATGTCATCTAGCTTGATGACGAAACGTCCACCAACAACTACACAAGCTCGGCGAACACCATTTGAACAACATCCTCATCCTGAGCTACGCATATTCTCCTCTATTGCTTAAGTGGCCAGATGTTTGTCAGGTGTAACTTGTTGACCTTTAATGACCTGACGGCATCATTTCTGGTCTCTCTCTCTCCACTCGCCACAGTATGTTTAGCCATCCTTCGTTCGTTTGTAGGTATAATTCTGTCGTAATTTCCCTCAGTGAAGCGTTGATGTAATGCCGTGTGTGATGCTGATGAACTGCCTTTGGGTTTGTTTTCTAGCGTGGTATTTCCGTATCACAGACAGTACTGCGTGTATATCGGGCAGTCGAAGTGAAATCACATTCCACTTGTTCGCGAACTAGCAACAAAGACAAGACCAGTGGCTTCTACACCATCCAACGTAGGACTACAATTTTGATGGTCGGGAGTTCGAATCCAACCCGTAGCGGAGAAAGGTGCGCTGCTGCTGAGCTTAGCTCCAGTCCATTGCGAATATTTCGATAGACTTGGTACGGATGAGTAGTCGCAAACAGAAATCTCGCCAGTTCTTTATGCGGACAGCGATGTTTCCTACGGCATATGGTAAAGCAGGCTGCATCTTCTCCTCTTTGCTGCAAAACTCGCGAAACGGGTCTCGGTCATAATCATGTTTGCATGACAACTGTGTACGTAGTTCTGCTTAGAATGGGTTTATTTTAAAACAAGGATCACAATTAATTTGTCTATAAAAAGCAGCGCGCTCAACGACCGAGGCTGTACCGTGTGTTGACAAATTATGCTTCTTTAACGGCAAAAATTCTTTCGGCTCAGTAGATCGTGCAGAAAACACAGTCTATGCCATACAGCATCGTCAACTGGATATGTGAGAGGCAGATCTCAATACGTCGAAGTCAATGGACTATGTCCTTCCTTGCTCGCAACTGTTAAAGGAGTTTTTCAAGGCGTGATTCTCTTTCCGTTCTTCTTTCCCACATACTTATCTGCTCTTCCCAAGTCACATGGATGTGCAATCGTCCACTACATTGTGCTGGTCAACCTGACAGTATCTTAGCCCACTGCAGTCTCTGACTGTACGGCACTTTGCATGGATCAGGCTTGTGCTTTCATACCATACATACATACATACATACTTTGTGCTGTGCGGCTAACACAGTGCTAAATTGATTGGCCAGAGTTAGTGAGCTGCATGCTGAAACAGGTTGGAGTCTCACTACCATTTCCTGTTCTTTTTTCTTCCTCATATCTGTCTAAACCTGGGCAACCTGCATTGTTCCCATTTTAATCTACGCATCCCCTATAATTTTTCCTGGTCTTTTTGAAAAGGATTTTTTGATGATCAGAAGAGGAATCAAATTGATTTCAAGATTGAGCTCTTCCTCCACCGAGTTAATTCGTGATATGATCGTCGAACGACACTTTCGTGAATGTGACAGATTGGTCAGAGTCATATCGTCTGATAATGCACACCCACTGCATGAGGTCCTTATGGCTTGCAGATCGTTCCCAGCCACGCGTAGTCAACATATCGTCCCGTATGCAAGAACTGAGAAATTTAAAAACTCTTTCATTCCTTACCTGGCTCGATATTTGGTTGATCGTACAAAAGTTATTCTCGATTTGAGGAAGAAACTGACAGTATAATAACTGAAGTGGGATCATCTTTATTTGACATGTATTTTTTGTACATTTTATTACGTGTGGTCGAATTAATTGTATCGCTGAAAATTCGTGTACTCGAATAAAGCCATTTTTCTTCTTCTTCTATCTTAGCCCACGTGCAGTCTCTGGCTGTGCGGCACTTTGCCTAGATCAGGCTTGTGCTTTCATACCATGTATATACTCAACTTTTAGTCTCAAGTATGCTGATGATGTCGCTGAGTGTGTTGTACATAGAAACAGCTCTCAGATACTCTCTCAACTGCATTAGACTGTCTAATCTGGAGAATTGCTTGTTTTTGAATCCCAAAAAATGTTCACTAATCTACGCGGCGATAAGTGTGAATCAAATACACATACCGCAGTAGAGAGAAACGTGTCGGTTATCTAGGATAACTTAACCTGGACTCGGCATGTTAATTCGATACTTGATAAAGTACACAGGCTCCCATTTCACGGGCTTTATATCCGGTCTGTTGGTTTTAGGCCTAAATTATATTATTATATTGCTCTCCTGCAATTTTTCCAGCATCCCTCTCAAAAAACGGTGTGCTAATATGACGTTGTATGAAAATTATTTATAGCGCATCTTGGAAATAATTGTGAGATCGCCTTGTCAACAATATTCCCACCCACTACACACTGAATTAGCTAAATCTCGATTTCTCCACAAATCGGAATAACCGTGGCATTGAAGTTCAATTTTGTTTACCACTATTTCGAGCCTCACTGAACGTAATCTTACTTTCTCCATCTGATGACGGCAAACAGCCAGAAACCGGTACTGAAGTGTAATTTCGGGGGATGTGAGCAAACCATCACTTTGGTGATCCATACGCGCCTTGAGTGCTTGACCACGAATCACTATGTGATTCTGTGTTTGAACATCGTGGTTCGTTGTACGAACCCTATGCAACAGTGGCATACAAGTATAACCTTGTTTACCACTTATCCACTGTTTCAAGGCTCACTGAACCTAATTTACTGTCTCCACCTGATGATTGCAAACACCCAGAAACCGGTTGTGCTGGAGATGTGAGCAACACCATACTTTGATCAATCGAAATATGTCATATTCCCGTCTCGACCATAATTATATCAGCGATCATTCGTTCCTTTCACGTCAAGACATCTGTCACAAGGATGTACGTGTGCATAAAGCCACAAGTCTGATCCAGGCAAAGTGCCGCATAGTCATATACTGTACTTGGGTCGAGATAATTTCAGGTTCTGGAGGTCTAGGCAGACACGAGAAAGGGATGTGGTCATTGAATAATTGAGAAAGCATTAATCTCGTTGATGTTTTGTAATTATATACTACCGTGTGCTTTCTTTTATCTAGTCCTGGGCAACCTAACATTATTTTAGCCCACGCGCAGTCTCTGACTGTGGTTCACCTTGCCTGGATCAGGCTTATGCTTCCATACCATACCATATACAGTTACGAATATTTTCGAATTAAGCATGTATTTCTCGCTTTCTCTCCGGTTGTATCATCCCCCAGGTATTTGGAGCGCCGGGCTTTCGTGGACAGAGCCTCGGAACGGGAGTACGACTACCATCGAAGCTTGAAAAGTCGAAAACTTTGACATTCACACCCTCCTCGTGGTGTCCTTAATGTTCTATCCCCGCGAAAAAATACACATACATGTACAAAGATAAAAAACAAATCGTTTTGTGTATATTTTATTGACTGAACGCTAATTAACAAGGATAATCACGGGAAACAGCAGTCACTCCAGTTCGAATGTGTAATGGCCATCGGGGTAATTCTTGTCGTCGTATGGAAATTGTTTGGCTTTCTGTGAACGATTAAAAATACACGTGAGCCGTTTATCAAGTCACGTTAGGTGTGTAAGGTAGAACACGATGATGTTATGAGGCGAAATAGGAAATGTAGGATGTATAACATCACAAGCGTGGATCCAAGCAAAGTGCCGCACCGTCCGTAGTCATCATCATCAGCATTGGCAGCATTACACCGGTAACAAGTACCAATTGCTTAACTGCCATGACATAGTAAAATTTTCCTAATTATATGGGGAAGTGTATGACCTTATTATTATTATTATATTTGCACAATCTGATACAGATATAGTGCCGTTCAACATAAACAATGAGATGTACAAAGCGAGAAGGGGGTACAAAGCGTTGTCATCGGCATCGTTGAACGTAGGCATGATACTACCTAAACGCTACTGAAACTATAAGAGATTGGACACAGGTCCACTGGGATGTGGTGTCTGCACCTCGAATCGAACATGCATTCAAGCAAGTGTTGTGAACGAGTAGCGCGACATCAGCATGACAGCGTCCTTGCAGCTTTCATCTCATCATAATAGGCTTTCCTCGCCACTTCACTTGACAATCGGCAATATTAATCAAACGCAAGAATGCCACTGAACACGATTTAGGGCCATATCACTAAGCGTAAAAAGCCACTGCGAATTGTCATCTTCTGTATCCCAACCCGGGAGACGGGTGGCACCAACCGCAGCGAGTTCAACAGTCAAAGCCTTCATGTCTGCATGAGCCAAGTCTGTCCACTCTTACAACGACGCCATTCCGCGTTAGGAGTGGCAAACGAATCCGCGATAGGAAAACGATGATTTCTCATTCGCAATACGTGTCCTAAATAGCGAAGTCTATGTTTGCGAATTCGAGGATAAATCCTCATTTGCAAATTGAAATTTAGCTTTTATGTGGGGGACTAATCTAAGTCTATCTTTTACGATATATACATCGCTACCTTAGATTTTATTACGGATAGTTGCGTTACGTATCCGATGGTGCCAAGTTACTCCACAATGGTGCAGAGACAGTGATTGTCGAATACCTGCGGGCGTCTTATTTCTTCTTTTCTCAGAGCCCAGCTTTCACATCCGTGCAGTCAAACCGCACCCATTATAGCGTTGTATACTCTAACCTTAATCGTTAGAAACAAACCTGTTTGATGCCACCGTAGCTCCGGAAATGCGATCTGATATTTTATCTAAACACGTTGCTAGTAATGCTACAACACAAATAGCTAAAACATTCGATAGTCGCAACTTCCTCATTATTGAGGCTTAGCGCTGTTCCGATCGGATCAATATCCTGTAACAGAACTTTGCACTTGGAAGTTGCAAAGCACATACTGAATGATGGTATGATACTACAGAGTCGGCTGGCTTGCCGAAATACCTCCACGTGATGCCAGCTGGGTGGGCTCGGTTCTCCGAGCTCAGCGAAAGGTTCGGCCCTGGTGTCTGAGGGTGTGGTGGGTTTTCGCCTGGCAAGCGTTCTCCCTATCAAAAGCCACAAAAATCCAATGATGACATCACGACGCGGCGGATGTGACTCGCAGCTCCAAAAGTCACTGCCCCTTGTTCTATCCAAGGACATTGTATGGTGCACAGGCAAAAACTGAAGTCACCAACCTATCAACGGGGTTATCGGGCTCCGAACTGGAAAGGGCGTATGAACCGCTTCGTCGGTCACCGGCCACCGATAGGTGCGAACCTCTCTCGCTCCACTGCCTTGTGGGTAAAGGCTCGGGGTGGGACCCCCTAAACGAAATCTCCCTACTTCGGTGTAGGCAACCGGGTAGTATCATGCCTACGTTCAACGATGCCGATGACAACGCTTTGTACCCCCCTTCTCGCTTTGTACATCTCATTATTTATGTTGAACGGCACTATATCTGTATCAGATTGTGCAAATATAATATAATATAAGAGTAGAACTACATCGTCAGCACAATCTAAATCAAAAGGTTTCTTATCGCGGCCTGTCTGAATGCCCGTTGTCGGTACGTCTGCCTTACATGCATCCAATATAGCGTGAATTACAAAATTGGGCACCTTTATCGGACACCACTAACTGTAGGAATGTTGGCTGACAGGCTATTGTACACCGTAACGCGCCCAGAACTACTGGAATAAAGCACCCGAAATATGTGTACCTACTTTTGCGGGATACTTTTGAGACATAAGATATTGAACAATGCTTTCCTATGGACCGAATCAAAAGCACCCTTGATATCAAGAAAGACCGCTGCACGTGGGTTGGTATGAATGGTATGAAAGCACAAGCCTGATCCAGGCAAAGTGCCGCACAGTCAGAGACTGCACGTGGGCTAAGAAACTGCACGTGGGTTAGGATACTGTCAGGTTGTCTGAAGCTAGACAGAAATGAGAATGAAAATAGAACCGGCAGTGAGACTCCAGTGGGTTTCCGCATGCAGCACGCTACCAGCGGCAAATCAATTTTTACACGTTGTGCAGTACAGAAGCACATCCGTGTGAAGGCGATAGCAATTTACAAAGCGGCTCGGTGACTTTCCGCTTCTCACTCAAGCTTCGTCAGAGTCAGAGATTAAGCATGAATTCCATTCCCATAACCAATCGTAAGCATGCTAAGGGCATGGTGGATCGGTGAGCCTGTTAAGATAGACAGGCGAGATTAAGATCTATTTGTGCACATGCTGTGTAATCTGTTAAATGCTTTGTTTGTGCTATGTAGCGGATTCGAGTGACAGTTGTGCCAGCTGATCAACTAGAAGATACGAGAGACCGAGCCAGAAAACAGAACAACACAGGATGCTTATGAAATGACCAAGCCGAGACTGAGGATACAGGTCTTAGAGCTGGACAGCGCCAGTGTTTATATAGAGACTACAAAGGGATGTGCGAAGTAAGCGGTAATGACATTGAGGCGTACGGTTACAACAGTTTGTGTGTAAGTGTGATTAACATCCGATGAGGTCAGCTTGATTTTGTAGTCATGCGTAGAGTATGCAGGGGGTGTATCGATTGTAGGTCTACCTTAACAAGTGCCAAACATGATCTGTGCAGTACTTAGCCAGCTTAGAATTAGCCTGTGTTCATACCGACAACCTTGGTCCGACCAAGTTTGTGTCAGAAGCGAAACGCTACCAATAAACTGCTTTAACCGATTCATTATAAACTTTCTTTTTCGTGAATATGATCCCCCGATCGGTCAAACATTTTCTAATAAAGTAAAGGTTCATCACAGGTATGTCATGGTGAAATATCGCCGATAGATATTTTAAAAGCCGGGGTGATCCCAGAATGTAGTGAATGTCTATCAGATAGAGCATAGTTTCCCAAATGACCGTAATTATCAAGATGCTTGTTTAAGACCGTGAGTTTAATCTCATCTACATGTAATTGAACAGGTTTGTCGTGCCAACTTCATCCAACAGTGGCGAACAATTGCATCTTGTTTACCATTTCTCCACTGTTTCAAGCGCATGCGGATCCTGATCCTACTTAATGAGTGCAAACAACACGAAACCGGTCGTGATTGTGTGTGAGAGAGAAATGCTTTTAAATGAAGATCTTTCCCCGTAATTATATCTTCGTGTGCTATGTTTTGTCTAGTAATGAAAATGTTTGAGAAACCAAACGATTCCCAGTGTGTACAAACTTGCACCGTCTTGAAAATGTGTTCAAAGCTCAGCCTGTGCTACATAAAAAATCTTACTGTCAATTCTATGAATTTATGCCAGTAACTACTCTAGCACGGTGGATTGAAATTTACTACTATCTACAAGCAAAGGCAGCAAGGATTCATATTCCTGGTTGGGGTCCGTAATGGTTAGTCACACTCAGAGACTCACATTTGCGTTGTTGGCATCTTCTTGGAGTGGGATTAATCTTGTATGTTGTCAAGTGAAGTGGCGAGGAAGGCGTGTTATGAGGCACAGGAGTAAGGAAGCTTTCGTGGCGTGCGTCTCAAATAGCCTCTGACAACCAAGTCCAACTCCTGGCCTGCACGAGTGGCTTTCACAAGCCCGGCGAAACTGCTCTTACTGACAGGAGAAGGGGCGAAGGCGGGTGACTGGCGCCTTAAAACCAGTTTGCTCCGGGCAGATGGAGCTCGTCAGCTACTGGCAATCAATCTAGGGGAAGGAAAACCCTGACCCCAAACCCCCACTGCCTTGTGGATCTCCCGATTGCGGGAAAGGATTCGGGAGAAAACCCCGAGGAAAAATCCGGAGAGAAGTCCCGTAGGTAGATAACTGGCGCACAGCGCGTTTATCTGCCAACTCCCTGCTGCCTTGTAGGTTGCACTTGATTGTGCAAAGGCTAGAAAGGTGTACTCGAACAAACACCGAGTGGTGCTGGGGACATCACTTGTACACTACCCCCAAGAAACTTCATGATGATGTCTCAATGGGTCTGCGCACCGTCTACGGAGTTCGCAGGTGGGAACGAGACTGGATCACGATCTGCAACGATCTCGCCTCCGATCGACGTGCGTGGGCTGGTGCGATCCGAGACATCAATGAAGCCGGCTAATCCACCCGTGGAGCCAGCCGCACAAAAGCAAAAGCAAGGACGCTTTCGTGCTGATTGGACGTAAGTTCGATCCTAAGTATAGTCAATCATTCCAGTGTGCCTGTGCCTAATATTCGACAGGTTCAGTCCCATCCTTCTCATTTTTATTGACCAGCTAAACTTTCGATGTAGTGCTGTCCACGGAGTGATTACGTCAAGCCAAAGCAAAAATATATTCCGATAGCAAGCACTTGTGTCAAGCTTGGATAGCCCGAGCAAACTCTAGTACCCTTAAGGCATCTCACTCTACACGCGTTGCATGTTAACTGATTTCGGCTATCATGCATACAACTTGATACTGTGATGACGTTCCGGTAAGCATGACCACTGTTCATCAGCATTCTGTCCAAATCACAAGTAGACTGAAATAGTTGTGCTGGAAATGTTTCAGTTTATGAAAATGGAAAACACTCGTGAGGGTAGAACTCCCATTCCGAACGGAAATTATTTGCCCAAACACATTCCGATAGTGTGGGGACACATTCGAAATATGTAAGTGAGAACGACGCATTCAGACAAGACGCAAAACAACCAAAAGAGAAATTGATGTACGAAAAATCCTGACTGGTATGGGGTCACGTGATGAACGAACATCTGGCTGTCAACTGTGGCTGGGATTGCGGCGTTCAAAGGTAGGAACGCGACTAGATTACAATCCGCAACGATCTCGCCTTTGATCGATGTGGAGCCAACCGCACAAACGAAGTAAGTAAACAACGCAGAATGGAAGTCTAATCCCATGCAAACATGGTAGACGCCTGTCAAGTGCTCACAACCGCTGAAAGAAATAAACCAGAAGCCTTCCGCCCAGCTTCAATAGGGAAAGGCGACTTCAAAAACGAAGGCTTCCGAAAGAAACTCACCAACGGTTGGAAGTATTTGTAATTTTGGGCGAAGTCAGTGAGATACACGAGTCCAATGAAACACGAGGCACCGATCAAGATGCGGCGAATGCTAAAACGAAAGAGGTCAATTCGCAAGCACGACCAACCTAACAGGCCGCTGGTCCCACCCCGATTCAGAGTACCAGTCGTAGAAAAACGGCACGGGTTCGTTGTAATTACGCTTGAATGGGTAGTAATCGTAGTGTTCCCAGGGGTCGCGATAACGCTCACTAAACGGTTCCAGATTCGGGTAATCGCCAGGCCACAGTCCGTCATCCGGCAATGGTTCGTAGTCTTCCAGACGCAGATTGTATTTCTTGGCAGCAGCGCGACGCTGTTCCTCGGTGCAAGGATAAGCGGCTGGTTTCCAGTCAATGTGCCAGTCTAATCGAAGGTGGAGAAACGAAAAAAATGTCAGTTTGGTAAACGTTTATGCTAGAAATAGAATGTTAGGTGATGCGTTCACTCTCAGCAGATCGATTGGGCCAATAAAAATATACAATAACACGTGTCACTGTCGGTTGTGTTCGTTTGAAAAAACACAAAATTTGAGTATGTTTAAATGCACATTTTGAACCTGATCCTTCAAGTTGATTTGCAAATTGATCGGCTCCAAAACTGCGGGATTCATTATGGGGTGATGGATCTCAACCCGCGCTAAACCCGAGTTTAAATCCGACGACTTGTAAGGTAATACGTAGATAGAATAAAGAATTGTGAGAATATAAATGAATGAATTGGATGCCACATCCCATTTGGCGTAGATCTCGTGGAGGCCAAACCGTCACTTGGCACAGACAGTTAAAGACTTTAACTTGTAACCTTTCCAAAGTCGTTGCAGCCAGTCTTCTGGACTAAGGTCTCCGCGATCCGATATCACAGTGGCTAGTTACGGTTAAGGATGTCTCGAAACCGTGTACATAGACGGCCTTACAGCGAACATCGTGCGATGTTTGCTTAATCGTGCATGTTTGCAAGTCGCGTGACGAGAAAAGCTTGTTAAGATGTATGACAGTCAGGTCGCCCGGGTCTAGACTGATCGGATGTGCAATCGTACAGTACTTCTGTGCTGTACGGCTAACATCGTGCTAAATTGATTGGTCATCGGTGGTGAGCTGCATGCTGAAACAGGCTGAAGTCTCACTACCATTTCTATTTTCATTCTCATATCTGTCTAGGCCTGGGCAACCTGACAGTGTCTTAGCCCACGTGCAGTCTCTGACTGTACGGCACTTTGCCTGGATCAGGCTTGTGCATTCATTCATTCATTCAGACTGATCGGAGAAATTAAAATGAAAATAGGAATTGCAGTGAGACTATATAGTATTTTCACGTGCAGCATACTACCAGAGCAAATCCATTTTGCACGGTGTTAGCTACACAGCACAGAAGCACTGAACGATTGTACATTCATGCACGGATGTGCAATCGTGCAGCATTTCTGTGCTGTGCGGCTAACATCGTGCTAAATTGATTGGCCAACGGTAGTGAGCTGCATGCGAGTACACGCTGGAGTCTCACTACCATTTCTATTTCAATTCCCTCCTCATATCTGTCTAGGCCTGGGCAACCTGACAGTATCTTAGCCCACGTGCAGTCTCTGACTGTGCGGCACTTTGCCTGGATCAGGCTTGTGCTTTCATACCTATACATTCATGCAATTGAGGATAAATTTATCTGGTTGACACTTTTTACGCGAGCTCTTTCATGTTCTGACATGGATCACGGCTGTCTCGAATACCTCGGAGTGGAAATGGGCTTTTCAAAGCAAACGTCTTCTCGAAACCATAGAAACTCGTCGAAAGCATCGTTGAACATTGACGAGAATGAGCTTCAACTACATCGGCAAGAAATGTGTTCCATGTGCAAGTAACACAACGTAAAAATTAATGCCAATGTGCGAGATTATTGGTTTGTTAAACGCATAGTCGGAATTGGCGACCCTTTATTTGGTATTCAGAGACGACTGTGAGAAGTAATTTGAGATCTAGATACTCAACGATTAGGAATGATCCAATAAAGAAGGATCATGTCACCACGAACCTTGCAGTATATGTATGAAAGCACAAGCCTGATCCAGGCAAAGTGCCGCACAGTCAGAGACTGTACGTGGCTGAGATACTGTCAGGTTGCCCAGGCCTAGACAGATATGAGGGGGAAATAGAAATAGAAATGGTAGTGAGACTCCAGCGTGTACTCGCATGCAGCTCACTACCGTTGGCCAATCAATTTAGCACGATGTTAGCCGCACAGCACAGGGCGAATTGCTAATTGTACATCCGTCCGGCTTTTTGGACGTCATATACTACATGTTAATAAAATCTGACTTCAAACCAAAAACAAAATTGTGTTAAATGGATTTACCAAAAACTCAGTATAACCTATGAAACGCTTTGGTGTTATGATTCACGATTCTGATTGGTCTATTTTTCGGCCATTTTGAGTTTCGTAAGATCTATGAACCCAAATTCCCAAGAATCTTCATTGAAGCCGAGTCATCCTCCAGGAGGAGATAGTCGCACACAAGTACAAGTATGTACGTATGCAAGCACAAGCCTAATCCAGGCAAAGTGCCGCACTATCAGAGACTGCACGTGGGCTAAGACACTGTCAGGTTGCCCAGGTCTAGACAGATATGAGAAAGGAAATAGAAAATGGAAATAAAAACGGTGGAGGCTCCAGTGTGTTTCAGCATGCAGCTCACTATAGTTTGCCAATCAATTAAGCACGGTGTTGGCCGCACAGCACAGCATGACTGCACATTGGTTTCGCAAGAAACAGTGTATAAATTCAGACGAGCCGCAGCCTAATCTTCCTTTGGATCAGAGACAGCAAAGCTCTTTGCCTGAAAGGTTTGCCTTTGTTCTTGCTACACGTAGTGTTAGGTTTAGTTCGTCAATAGTGACTAATAACATAAACGTTTTCAGTGCTAAGCATTTGGGTAATTATTGCGCGGGTTCTACTCGGGTAAAATATAACATACTCAAAGATTGGCCGAACATATGTGGTAAAAAGTAGTCTCGTTACGCGAAACGACCAGTTTTCCTTCTTACTTCTTGAATTAATTCAACATTGTTTTACTGCAGTATAGCAAAGTTGCTAGACAATATCTGACCACAGGCAAATGAAGAAATGCATTAAATGTTATTCTTGGTTTTCTTTTGGAACAAAAGAGATGATATCCTGTTTAAACTTCTTCGAAATACAGAATATGGGTGTCTTCAACAGACAAGGAAAGCCCTGATTGTAATAGATCACCACTACAAAATTCTGCAGTTAAATTCCATACAGCTCCATAGATGCTGATTCTGCGTTGTTCTGTCAGTAGAGAAGAAAGCACATTCGTTAGCAAGTTCCAATTGTTAACCACACACATTTAAGGCGAGTAACGATGATAACGCGTGAACAGCCTGCAGTCATTAATCCAAATTGAGCATGAAAATCCGGAGAAGCTCGTCAATATCCTAATCATGAGCAAGTCGTTTCTTTCCATTCTGATTTATAAGAACTAAGGGTTAAGCAAGTTCATATTGCACACGGCTGAAGGTAGCTAAAAGCCATTCGCGCACCCAGATTTTCTTTGATGGTATGTGGTTGATCACCCAGCACTTCGATGTTGATTATACAGGTCGTATCTTCGTTGATAGTCCAGGGTGGGGTCCAAAAGCTCCACCTAATAGTTGGCTGGAAACCTTACGCGATATGGCTACAAACCGAAGTCAGTGGCGCCAGTGTATTTTATTATGTGTCATAATTTTTCATTCGGTATTATTTTACATAAAAACACAAAAAAACAAAAACAAAACAAAAAAACACATGCAGTGAAACTACAAAAACAAGCTGCTTTTTTGTGCATTTGCTTTTGCGTATTCCGCTTGCCTGCTTTCCCTTTTCCACGCGCTTGCTTATCTGCTTTTCCTGCTTCATATTGCTTGGCACTTTGTCTGGCTCCAGACTTGTGCTTCATGATGATGATGATGATCCTCGTATGTGTTATGGTGCATACGCTGCACCCTCTCGTGTGAATTACAAGCGCCTTTTGGCTGTTAGTAAGCAATGGACTGGTTATATTATAGGTGGTTAAACATGCAGTGAGAAAAGTCTGGGACATTATCGAGGAAGTTGACGAATTGACGAAGTTGAGGAATAAACAGCATACGATCAGTATTGCCTATGCGTAATCCGTAATCGGGAATCTCGTATCACTGTCCTCCGTAACCGCTTTAATGGACTTAATCCACGAGTAGTATTCACTACAATTATATTTGGAGCAGGAGTAAAAATAAGTTCATATGAGCTCTTGCGTGATCTGGCTTGAATAAAGATGGTCTCGTATATCCCGGGAGGTGAATGTGCGTTTGAAAACACACTTCTCTTTGAAACCATGGAAACTAATGTATACTATTTTGAACGCTGACCAGCTTTGAGCTTAAACCATATCAATCGGAATTGCGTTCAAGGTTTCAGTAACCAGTCGTGTAAATCTAAACCAATGGGCGAGACCATCGGTGCGCCGGACGAATAGTCAGAAACGGTGATTCCTTATTCTACCATCAGTAAACTGAAAAAAGCGAATTGAAGTCATGAAACTATTTTGTTTAATAATCCGATAAAGAAGGATCATGCAGTATGCAAGTGAAGTAATATTCATCTTCAGACATCATTCGAGATACGGCAGTTCGTGAAGTCTGGTACAGAATCTTATTGCAAGGCGTTGAACACTTTAGATAAGTTTCTACTCGTCTAAAATCAACAGAGGCAACAAAAAGAGTACAAGGATTGAAATCAATTCCTTATGTGGAGAGAGTTCAACGCCTCAATCTAATGTCGCTCATTATTCGGCGTGTGCGCTACGACGTGCTGCTAACTCATCGCATATTACTGGGAGCTTTTGGTGACGAGCTGCGCGAGGTTTTCCCTCTCATGACGGACTCAAGAACCCGTGGCCATTCTCTAAAGCTTCAAAAGTAAAGGACACTACGCCTAAAACAAGGATTCACGCTCTCAACAAGAATTGTTGCCATGTGGAATGGGCTTCCGGAAGAGAATATTTCAGCAAGATCTGAAAACAACTTCAAGCAACTAGTGGATAGGGTACTGCCTGTAATCATGGCGAAGCTGTACAACACTGGACAGGATTTCTTCAACTGAGGTTCTCCTGGACTATGTTGCTGATATAAAGAGATGCGGCTTCCAAGGGGTTGACCTTTTGTCGTCTATCAAGAAGAAGAAGGGTATGCTTCAAATGGCCCCATACTCAGCAGATCGTGGTCATCACCTGAAGTTGGCATATCTGCACAGTAAATTGGACTGCCGCAGACATTCCTTTGCCGTTCGGGTTCGTCGTGCTTGGAATGCACTAACTATTTCGGTTATTTCTGCCACATCCCGAAATATTTTTAAAAAACACATTGACCTCCATTTTAATCACACGATACACAATTCTTGATTATGCTTTTTTCACGATTATATTCTTTGTGATACGCATATTGGACGGTGAAATTCCCGCTATCCTGCGTGGGGACCTGATAGAAACCTTCAAGATCATGACCGGTTTTAGTACTATTCAACCAGGTGAGATGTATGTTCTCGCACCCAATGTGGGTACTCGAGGTCACCCTCTGAAACTGGCCAAACAACATGTCAGGTCTAATGCTCGTAAGCACTTCTTCAGTGAAAGAGTAGTAAGCTACTGGAACTGCCTACCTGAAGATGTCGTGAACTCCAACTCTGTAATGTGTTTCAAGAATAGACTTGATGCCGTATGGAGCTCATTATTTCCTGCATTTTGCCCCTAATTGAGTAAGGATATTGTATTTACCTGGTGTTTGAAATGCATTAATGTCTCCTCACCTTTGGTGAGGGGAGTTTTTGCTCTACATTCCAGGTAACCATCCTACCAGAAGAAATCTATGAACCTATTTTGTTTGAAGTGGTGGGCGCTCTTTTTGGCATACCACCGGAATAAATCTGGACGCGCGATTGGCGACTCTGCCACATATCGTCCTGTGCAAACTGAACTGAACTGAACTGATTCGCCTACTCTTCCAGCTCAGTAACTCCTCGTGAGGAATCTACGCTGAGATAGCAGAAACCCGGGAGGTGAAGCGGCTTTCACGGACTGTAGTCCTCCTGCCGTCTATTCAGAAGAAGAAGATAACTTTCCCTATATCCACAGCGTTTTCCGTCCCAACAAATATCAATAGATCAATAGTTTATTACGGTATAAAAAGCGGGGAGCTTGTACAAACCGCAGGGTGGATTGTGCGGTGGATCGAAAAGAGAAGAATAGTAAAATGTTCGAGTTTCCAAGGCCTTATAGCGGGCCACATTCGCGTTAGCCTGCACCATCAGTGGATTTTTGTGGCATTTGGACAGGTAGGGCGCCAACCCGGGACACCGCTACCCACCACTTTGCTGAACTGCTGAAACTTATTCAGACCCAATGTGCTAACTATCCTGTGGTTATTCCATTAAGCTTGTAGCTTTTTTCTACAATACACTATTGACTATGAAGTGGCACAAAGAATAAGTAACCGATGACAACAGAAGTTTAAAAATGTTAGACAATAAAAAATATACTTACGACCACCATGTCTGACACTACCGATCATCTTCGGCCGGAATACGCGGAGGGAACGGAACATGATCAGTTCATTCGAAAAGCCGATTAAAATGTTGAAAATCAGCAAAATGTCAAGGTCAGTTCACGTTCAGTTCAGTTAGTTCAAGTTCAAGTTCAAGTTGCACAGGGCTGAAGGTGCCCAAAAGCCAATCACGCGCCCAGATTTTCGGTATGCGATTGAGCACCCGGCACTTCGATATGAGTATACAGTTAGTACGTTTCCGTTCAGTTAAGTTCAGTTGCACAGGACAGTATCAGTTCAGTTCAGTTCAGTTTGCACAGGACATTATGTGGCTAACAAGCCAATCGAGCGTCCAGAATTTCTTTCGGTGAAAAGCTGCAGAGAAGCTCCCACCACTTCCAAAACGTTCATTCTTTTTGTCTATTTGAAATCTTCGCCGATTGCGAAGCCAAGAGATTATCCGTGTTGAACTTAGGAAGCACCGCGTTATAGCAGATTCTGGAAAAAGAAAAAGCATTTTCTCTTCACCAGCACGGTGAGAGGTCAGCTGAAGTAGCATTGTGTATAATAAAATAAATAACACAGAGAACTCTAGCCCTCACTTTATTTACGGGATAACGCTAAAAGATGAAAAACCTAAGCTTGTATAGCAATTAAGGAGAGTATTCAGGAAACAATTTACCCCAGTTGCGGTCCAAACCCTGCTTAAAACAAGACACAGTACTGCAGTATATAAGTTCTTCTGGAGGAATGTTCCAGAAGTTAACAACCTTGAGGCTGAAAAAAGTGTCTCCTGGAGTCTAGCCGACATCGTTTCTTAGCAATTTTAAGTGAGTGGCCCCGGGTGCCCAACTCGGGGCTTAAGGTATAAAAGTCGTTCATTTGCACGCCACTCAAACCCTTTAGGATCCTAAATGTTTCTATTTAGTCACCTAAGGCGCCTAAGGGAGAAAAGATCGAGAGACATTAGGCGCACATCAGTATCAGTATCACAGGGCGATAGTCGACCAAGTCGAAACGAGTGCCCAGATTCGTTTGGAGGTGTGCTTGAAGACACCCGCCACTACCAGCATTGATTCGTAAGTAACACAGGCGTGTGTAACTGTGAATAGAAGATGTGAGAGGTCTCATCACCGAAAGGTGATAGAGTTATTGCATGTCCAATCGAATGAAAAGACGATGGACAGCAGTTTATTACAACAAATACGAAAAATGGAAAAGAAACACATTTTTGTGGAATATATTTGTGGTTTTTGATCAGACATATGGAGGAATGTAGTCATAAGGTTAATGCTCCCGGAAGAGCACGCGCCACCGTTCGTCCAGCCCATGTTTGAACGCAATTACTGAAGTTGTCATGATTAGTCATGAGGGAAGAGTGTTCCACGCGTTCACTTAGTATTTAGGTATTCTTCATCTCTTAATTTCAACGAACAAGTAAGATTTCTCATAGCAAGAGCTAGACAGAATTTTGGATTGATCAATCAAAAATTCCTCCTTCGTGAAAGTAGACTAAGTCAATATAAAATGAGAGTATTAACGCTTCTTGACTACTGTAATATAGCCTACTCTCACATTTCTAGGCATGACTGTATTCTCCTAGAAAGCGTTCAACTTAGAATTAGCAAAATCATGTTAGGTTTCTCTAATCCTTCATCTTATAAAGTAAGATACAATCAACTAGGCATTGACCCGCTATGGTTATATAGAATTCGCCTTAATCTTTTTCTTTTCTTGCGAATCATAACAGAGCACCAAGTTAAGCTTAGGTCTACCATGCGCTTCCAAGATTGCAATCGTTCTGTACGACGTAACCGAATGAGGCTATTACATATTCCTCTTACTCGCACTAAAGTTCGACAAAACTACTTTTCAATTAGGTATGCGCATCTTTGGAATTCTTTTCTACTCCATTTTCGCATGTGCACATCTACAGGTAAATTTAAAACACTCGTAGATTCTCTTACTGCTCCATCGCTATGCACAATTCTCAAAACAAACACTTCTATAGACAATATATTTTGTCACGGTATTCCTGGTTATTGAACATTAGCACACGCATAGAACTATTCACAATGTCCGAAATACATGGTATTAATAAGTGTTAGGTTACTTAGGGTCTATGTATGATACATCTATTTCTATTCCCCCCTTCATATCTGTCTAGGCCTGTGCAACCTGACAGTATCTTAGCCAACGTGCAGTCTCTGACTGTGCGGCACTTTGCCTGGATCAGGCTTGTGCTTTCATACATACATCATACATACATTAAAACCTGGGACTACTATTATATGTACCTTTACTTATTGTGTCCCTTCAGGCTTATCTTACCCCCTTTTGGTTTAAACATAGTTATCCTTATTGTTTCAATTCAGGTTTCTATCGTAAACAAATTTCTCTCTAAAAAAATTTCGAAACATCTAGAAAATTATTTTTATGATTATCTATTTATAACGCTGCTGTAGTGTCAGGTTACCTAGGGTCTATGCATGTCTAGTCAAAGGTTGGGACTTGCATCACATTTGTCTATTTGTCAACATTGCCTTCCATGACATTTTCTATACACCATTATGTATATAACAGTCTTTTATTTCATGTAAGGCTTATAAATGTCACATTTTTATCCAAACTTCTAAAACAATAAAATCTATTGAAAAAAAAGTAAAAACTGAAAAACATTATGAACAAGGAGCGCTTGTATGCCACTGTTGGATAAGGCTGGTACGACCAACCTGTTCAAAGCATGTGTCCAAACACATGTTAAATGGGGTGAAACCCATAACCATGAAACCAAATATACATTTGCATGCTTTTCCGTCACAAAACACCCCACGACCGGTTTCGTGCTGTTTGCACTCATCAGGTAGGGACAGTAAGATCAGGATCCGCATGCGCTTGAAACAGTGGAAGAATGGTGAACAAGGAGCGCTTGTATGCCACTGTTGGATAAGGCTGGTACGACCACCCTGTTCAAAGCATGTGTCCAAACACATGTTAAATGGGGTTAAACCCATAACCATGAAACAAAATATTCATTTGCATGCTTTTCCGTCATTCACACCCCACGACCGGTTTCGTGCTGTTTGCACTCATCAGGTAGGACAGTAAGATCAGGATCCGCATGCGCTTGAAACAGTGGAAGAATGGTAAACAAGGAGCG
>JACCGJ010002032.1:0-20143 GCA_013407085.1 Atriophallophorus winterbourni | reverse complement strand
ATGATGAGGATGAGGGGGGAGGAGGAGGAGGAGAGTGAGGAGAGTAGGGGAGGTAGGAGGAGGATGGAGGAGGTAGTGGGGAGAGATGAGGAGGTAGGAGGAGGAGAGAGGAGGAGGGAGGATAGGAGGATTAGGGAGGAGGAGGAGGAGAGGAGCGGAGTAGAAGTAGGAGGAGGAGGAGGAGGAGGAGGAGGGAGGAGGAGAGGAGGAGGAGGAGGAAGGGTATGAGTAGAGGAGGATAGGAGGAGGAGGAGGACGGAGGATGAGGGAGGGAGGAAGAGGAGGGAGGAGGATGGAGGAGTAGGTTATTATTATTATTATTATATTGTTGTTGGTATTATTTATTCTTATTATTATAATTATATTATTATTATTATTATCATTATTATCAGCGAGTAAACATTGAAGTGATGGCACAGAGGCGTTCGAGTTATAATATCGTCGTTGTACGCCTTGAAAATGCGAGGAAAACAATTGAGCCTTTTCAGTGCTTGCAATGACGGCTGAGCCATCGTCCCTTCTCAAGGTACCTACAGCTTTTCGTGTTGACCCTTTAGATTGAACGTAGCTCTAGTAACGTTTCGGATGAGTATGGGCCTCTTTAGCGAGTCTCATTTCGAAAGAGATCTTTGCTGCACGTATCTTGGAAACAGCTATGTTTCGCGCTTCATTTGTAACGGGCCCAAGTCCCACATGAGCGAGTAAGCTTTTAACGCCTCCATTTTGCGTCGCGGTGACGTTCGCTACGGGAAACTGAGGCTGACCACCATTGAGGTTTATCATTTTTGCGAACGGGTAAGAGAGGAGCGAATCGATCCTGGAATTGAAAAATGTTTTTCTTGATCTGCCCCCACATCCCATCCACATAGTCAATGTTTTGCCATGGGAGTAGCGCTACTGCGTGTAATAGGAAAGCAGAGTCGATCCTATAGAAGATTCGAGACACCTCAATTGGGGGTTTACCAAATGACAGAAGTAACTCGCAGGCTATTACTACATGGTCGCTCTTTCCTACTGTTGGCAGTAAGACCAAATTTTGTATACCGCTCACAGAAGTTGAAATAACTAGGTCCAGATTAGACAGAGACTGACCCTCTCGGAATCTAGTTGGTTCGTTTACGTGTTGGTAAAGTGCATGGGTGTGTAGCCAGTCCAGAAAATAGTTCGAGTTTCCTGAGACATGTGAGGTTTGGTACTCCCAGTGTATTTCGGGTATATTAAAATCGCCGAAGATTAAAACACGTGGTGCTAGGGCTAGAAGAGACAAAAGCCTAATTTGCAAAAGAGCATCTTCTTCCAAACTAGTGCTCAGACTACGGTAGACGCAGCTTACAGCTATACGCGTGCATCCATGCATGAGCAAGGCAGATATTATCTGCACATTCGTTGTAGACAAAGAAATACTTTTCAGGATGGGAAAAGCGTTATCAATAATGAGCAACGCCCCTCCTGCTAGCTTACTCAGAGGTCGATCGCTTCTTGCGACGCTAAACCTATCCGCGATTGAAGCTGGTATGTGGTCATCATGAGACAACCATAATTCCGTGACACTCAAGATTCTGTAGTGGGTGTCGTCAACTCTACAGAGGAGTTCGGCTCATTTATTTCTAATGCTACAAGCGTTTGTATAGAACAGAAGAGCACTATCATATGGGGTCAGACTCCCGGTGTTAGGGCTACCTAAGAGCTCTTTGTCCTCGGGCGTGATACCCGAGGCTGCTTCGCGTTTTTTGAAGGCTGAATTTCTTCAAGAGATACAGCATTCGTGTTTGAAACAGACGACAACTCCAGGCATCCAGTTTCATCTTCGTGGTCTGTGTCACTACAAGTCAACCACGAGTCATTCTCCTGAGGTTGTAGTACGACAGTTGCGCTCTTCAATGTTGGAGTATAATTATCTTGTGTCAGCGTCATCGCCACTTTGTTGTCATTTTCTAAGTTTCGCCTCGGAAGCGAATATGGTGAGCTACGATTGACAGCTAACTTCGACTTTCTAGCTTTAATTGGGCTAGAAGTTTTCATGTGTGGTGGGGTGTCAGGTTGCACGATGCATTTGCCCTCAACGCAGTTCAGTTTCTCTGCTTTCGAAAGGAAGTAATCGCAATCACACTGCTTTGTGAATTTGACTACAATTGGCCGCGGCGATCTGGTAGATGCGTAATTTGGGCCACCCCTCCATTTCCCGACCCTGTGAACTCGCTTCAGCGGCTAACGAGCCAATTGAGCGTCCAGAATTTCTTTCAGTGGATAGCTGCAGAGGAGCAACCACCACTAACAAAGCGTTTCTTCTTTTTGTGATTCGGATCTCCTCGACGATCGCGACGACAAGGGATTATCCGGGTTGTGTTTAGAAAGCACCTCGTTATGAATGATGCTGAAAAAATAAAGAATAAATTTCTCTTCAGCAGTACGGTGAGAGGTCAGCTAAAGAAGAGTTGTGTATTTAAAAAACAGAACTCTAGCATTTACTCAATTACCAGACAACGCTAAAAATGGTAAACTACCTAATATTGCTTAGAAATTATTGGGCGAATTCAGGAAAAGCTTATCCCAGATGCGGTCCAAACCCTGCTTAAAACTCGCGATAGAACAGCAGCATATAAGTTCTTCTGGAAGCCGGTTTTAGAAATGTACCCCCGAGGCCTAAAAAGTTTTTAGGGAGTCTAGTCTACATCGCTCCTTAGCAAGTTTGAGTGAATGTCCGCGGGTGCCCAGCCCGGGCCTTACGGCAAAGAAGTTGCTCATGATAACGCCACTCAACTCCTTCAAGATCTTGAAGGTTTCAATCAAGTCACCTCTCAAACGACGGCGCGTGAGTGAGAAAAGATCTTGGGACTTCATGTATGCAGCGTAAGTTTTCCTCCGCAGACCCTCAATCATACGAGTTGCGAGACGCTGTAAGCTTTGGAGTCGAACGATGGACTTCTTGTTGTAAGGGCACCAAGCCTGAACGCAATATTCTAAATGCGGCCGAAGTAATGCCTTGTAAAGGGGAAAGAATACATCGGGTCTTCTGCTGGATAACACGGATCCTAGCCGTAAAAGCATTTTGCGAGCACGTTGAGCTTCAGCGGTTCATTGGTCCTCCCATTTGAAGTCAGTCCTAACTAGTACTTCCAAATTCTCAACACGCTGTGTGACGCTAACAGTGAGAGAATTGACGACACCTGAACTGAAATCTCATCAACCAGTGCTGACAAGAGTTGGTTGTTATTAAGGTTCAGTGGGAGGTCCCACTGGTATGATCAGTTCATGACCCATTCAAGGTCGTGCAACAAGGTACCTTCATCCGTTGATCGGATTAATTTCACATCATCCGCGAAAATGAAGCATGGGCACTTCAATGCAGAGGACAAGTCATCGATGAAAATCAGGAATAAAAGAGGACCGAGTACCGACCCTTGGCGTACACCACTGATCAAGTCGGTTTGATTCGAAAGCGTAGATCCTACTCTAACTCGAAATGTCCTCCCTGTAAGGAAGGCCTTTATCCAAGCAAGTAGACTACCCCGTATGCCTTTTGCTGCTAGCTTAATATCCCAAAGGCGGTGATTTACGGAATCGGAAGCCTTGCTGAAGTCTAGTTAGAGGGCTGCGACAAGCTTTCCTTCATCCATCCTTTTAGTGGCAGTATTGAAAAAACCGAGAAGGTCAGTCAGGTAGATCTACCCTTAAGAAATCCGTGCTGAGTTACACTTAGAGAATGCCAACAAAGATGCTGACGGATTTTGTCACGCAGCAGTTTTTCAAATACTTTCGAGACGATACTAGTCAGGCTAACAGGTCTATAGTTACCGAGAGTTGACCTGCGACCACCCTTGTGTATGGGTACGATTATGGCTTCATTCCACTTGTTTTCGGATATCAATATTCCAATATTTTATTACGGTATAAGAAACTAAGAGCTTGTACAAACCGTAGGATAAATTGATCCGTGAGTCAAAAAAGCAAAGAGAGAAATGTTCGAGTTTCCAAGGCCTTATAGCGGGCCTCATTCGCGTTTAGCCCGCACCACCAATTGATTTTTGTGGCAATTTGACAGGTAGGGCGTCAACCCGAGACACAGCTACCCACCACATATTCCGGAACAAAGTCAGTTAAAACTGCGTGTATACGGACTTCCGATAATGGGATCTGGAAGAACAATGAAACTGGAAAACAGTTAGCGGGGTTGTGACGAGAATGCAAATGGCACAGAAAGAGAACGTACCGTTGCCATGAGCTAGTAAGTTTAGGAAAAATGAGGTAGGATTTGTATAAAAATGAAAGTAGTGTTTACGGGGCACGGAGATGTCATGGAGGTGAGAATCGAGCAGACCTTTGAATAAACCGAAAGATGCGGCTCCAAAAAGCGTGCCTGGGAGAGTGTTCCACTGACTGCAATCTCTCACAGAGAAAAAGCTGTGTCGACATTCAAGCCTGCTCTGTTGATTTAAAAGTTCGTGCTCATGTCATCGGAAGTTAGTGCTTGGAGAGGGAACGGATAGGGAGTTGCATGAATGGGATGGGTCAGTCAAAATCAGGTGGGTAAGTAACATGTCACCGCGGTGAAGACGGTAGATAACGGTAGACTGCGTAACCTTCCCTCGTAAGAAATGTTGTGCATAACACGGACGAGCTTTGTCGCACGTCGCTGTGCTTTTTCGAGAATGGACACATCTTTGCATATCCAAGGCTGTCAAGCCTGTACAGTGTACTCCAATTGTGGACGGATGTATACATTCAGCAGTGTCGGGAAGAGAAACCGGTCAAACTTGCCGAAAGCGCGGCGAAGTAAGCCACTGTTGCCATTGGCTTCTGCTGCGGCTCGTTGGCATTGCGTGGTGCAAGCGAGATCGTGCTAAATGATGATGCCGAGATCTTTTTCTTGTCGAACAATGTGAAGTATTGCTGTGCTCAAACTGTTAGCGACCAGATCTGAGTGTCGGATGGAGAGAACGCTACACTTGGAGGTGCTAAATGGGAGATGATTCCTCAAAGATCAGCTGTGTAAACGAACTAAGTCATCTTGTAGGACATGTGAATCCGTTGGCGATTTGAGTGAGCGCCAGATTGTGACATCATTCGCAAATATGAGGAACGGCGATTTAATGTTCTGGCCAATATCATTGATGAAAATGATGAAGATTCGGGGACCAAGAACTGACCCTTGTGGCTGACCGCACTTGATTGGGAAGCGGGCAGAATAGCAGTCACACGCACGAACACAGTAGGAGCAGTCGCGAAAAAAGTAATTCATCCAGGACAGTAAAGATAGCCCAACGCCGCAGGATTCGAGTTTGAGTAAAAGAATGCCGTGGTCGACGTGGTCGAATGCCTTAGAGAAATCCAGAAATACTGCATCGACACCAATGCCTTCGTTGACGGATGTCGTCCAGTCATTCTGTGCGAGATGCAAGTTGGAAGGGCATGAAAGGTTGGCTCGAAAGCCCTGTTGTTGTGTGATTAGAAGTCGATTTGTTTCAAGATGTGAAACAAGGTGGTCAGAGATTATGCTCTCCATGACAGACAAAAGCACAATGGGGCGATAATTTGCGGGTTTCGACCTAATACCGCCATTAATGATAGGCGTGATACCACCTTCTTTCCAAGCTTGTGGGACGGTGACGGAGTTTATATATCGTTGGAATGTAAGGTAGTGGTTCTCTTCACCAGCACTGTGAGAGGCCATCTATTCACGAAACAATGCAATAATATGCATGAACAATGTATGACTTATAAAATCACTAGCCTAGTCGAGGTAAAGTGAATCACAGTCATAGACTGCCTGAGGGCTATGTTGATGTCAGTTTGCACAGGCCTAGACAGATATGACATAAAAATGTAACAATACGTTTTTTGGTGTTTTTAAGTTTATTATTAGATGTTGCGCTGAAATATGGTAGGCCATTTAGCTTTTAATTCCCTTTTAAAGCTCAGCACATTCGGGAGGTTTACTATACAATCTGGCACTTGGTTACAGAAGTTGACCACATTGGGTGTCGAATAAGTGCTCACGTGCTCGTAACCTGGGCCTACTCTTAAGAAGTTTCATTGAATTACCCATGTAGCTGTTTCCGGGGCAAGATTACAGAGTTCAGTAAGACGCTTTAGAATCTTGAAGGCTTCTATTAGGTCGCCTCGCAGCGACGGTCTATTTAATGAAAACAGATCGAAGGCATTGAGTCTTGCCTCATAGGTTTTACCTATCTGAACCTCAGCCATCCTGGCGCAAGGCGCTGGACCGTTTCGAGACATGAGGTATCTTTTTAAATACTGTGCCCAGGATTGAATGCAGTATTCCAAGTAAGGCCGCACGACTATTTTGTATAAGAGAGTAAGGATTGAAGGTTTTCGGCATGACAACGCTGAGCGCAGTCAGAAAAATTCTCTGAAGGCCTTGTTTGCAGTTTCGTCACATTGAATAGCCCACTCAAAATCTCCCGTTATATAAATACCGATATCATTCAATTTCTGAACAGCAGCTATTCTGATAGTTCCTTTCCCGACTTCTAGTTGGGTTGTCGCTAAATCAGTCTACAGATCGCAGCTCTCCCCTATGTTTAGTGGCAAGTCCTATGTTCTTGTCCACTCGATTACTTTTTCTAAATCAGAGATAAGCTTATCTCTATTGTCGATTCCTAGGATCTCAGCATAATCAGCAAACAGTAAGCAACGTGAACTTAAACAGGATGCCTGGTCGTTTACAAAAATAAGAAAAAGTAGTGGACCAAGCACCGAGCATTGAGGCACTCCACTGAGTATCAGTGATTCCTCCGAGTACACCCCTGCAATTCCAACATAGTTAGTGCGAATAGTTGGGAAGCTGTTTAACCATTGATTTAGTCCACCTGTGACGCCACACATCCCTAGTGTGTGCAAAAAATACCTATGGTTCACTGAGTCAAAGGCCTTTGAAAATCAAGAGAGCATACTTCGAATACTCTCCTTTCATCGAGCCGTAATGTTACTTCATCAAGAAAGATTATAAGATTGGTTAGATCGAACAGTAATTGGCTAACGAGCCAATTGAACGTACAGAATTTCTTTCGGTGGAAAGCAGCAGAGAAGCACCCACCACTGCCAAAACGTTATTTCTTTTTGTCTGTTTGAAATCTTCGACTATCACGACGCCAACAGATTACCAGGATTGCGTTTTTTGAGCATCGCGCTATAACCGACGCTGAAAAAAGTAAAAGTTTTTCTTCACCAGCACGGTGAGAGGTCAGCCAAAAAATCAGTAAACTGTAGCATTCACTTGATTTACGGTATAACGCTAGAAGTTGATCTACTTAGGCTTGTATAGCTTGTATAGGGTGAGTATTCACGAAAAAAGTTACCCCAGTTGCGGTCTAAACCCTGTTTAAAACTCGAGACGAAATTGTAGGATATAAGTTCTTCTGGAAGAATGTTCAAAAACTTTACCACCCTAAAGCTGATAAGCTGTTTCCGTGAGTCTAGCCGACATCGCTTCTTTGCAATATTAAGTGAATGGCCCCGAGTGTCCAGCTCGGGACTTATGGTAAACTAGTCGTTCATTGCGCGCCACTTAAACCCATAAAGACTTTAATAATATTAATAATAATAATAATAATGTATATTTTTTAATACACTAAGTCATGCGGTGCAAGATTATTTGTTTTTATGAACAAGTAC
The DNA here is from genome assembly GCA_013407085.1 of Atriophallophorus winterbourni. Taxonomy (NCBI): domain Eukaryota; kingdom Metazoa; phylum Platyhelminthes; class Trematoda; order Plagiorchiida; family Microphallidae; genus Atriophallophorus; species Atriophallophorus winterbourni. The sequence goes on along the minus strand of JACCGJ010002032.1, from coordinate 12,508 downwards.
ATCAAATAAAACTATGGTTTTACAAATGTTAAGGTCGAACATGAATACATATTTTTTCGTTAGCAAACAAAAAATAGTTGGGTAACATTCGTACACATGGTAGTTCGCATAAAACATAAACCTTTATAAACTATTTGAAAAATAGATAATAAAAATTCATTTTTTTACAAAAAAGTAAATATAAGGATTTGGTTAAGTACAGTTTGGGCGGGTCCGAGTCTCAATGTCTATTCATGAATGATGCTCAGCATGCAATTTCGAACACAGTTAAGCGGATTAGAAATTCGCTTCATGGAGTCCTGGAGAGATGAGTAGTACCTTCATTTCGAGAATTGGAGAGTGTTTTTTCGGTACTGTATGTTACAAACTTTCAAGGTCATCCGTGCTGCGAAATTATATCTGCCTACTTGTCAGTTGTCAGTAGTTCAAATGCAAAATACCTTCACACGGGTCGTTCAATTGACATCTGATTAGTCGCTTCTCAAAACCGGTTATTTGATTGGCTAAGGTCATTCTTCTAGGTCTAATAAATCGCTTCGCACGGATCAGGGATCGCTTTGGTTATTATGAACGCTAACGATATCACTAAACTATTTCAGCAAACTATTGGTAACCGGTTGTTTGAAAGTCTCGAGCAATTAAATCACTTGCTGGCAGAATTCACTCGAGTTTTCGGTACCCACTATATCATACGATCTTCGAAAAAAGATTCAGCGGGCGATTTGACATTCATGAAGTATGAGGGTCGACGAAAACGATCCGTACAGAGGCCTACACGTGGACTTTGTCGTCCAGCTTCCAACGCAACACATTGCGAAGCGTATTTCAACGTTGGTCGCTGTGGTGTCCTATTTCGAATCACTAGTAGTAAAATGTTCCATAACCATGAGCAATAAGATGGTGAACCATGGTGGAGCCACCATACTCCAATCTGTTTATCCGTAGTATCGATACCTTTTTAAATACGACCGGTCCTTGTTCATTGCCTCCGTTCACTTAGGGATTAGACCTTGGCAATGTGCCACTCACGTCCGTACTTTATGACACATTATTGAATATAGAGCCCAATGATGTCAATCGTCAGATATCGTCTACGGTAGCCAGTTACGACGAAGAAGCAACGATTTCCGCTGTGGGAGGCAACGTTGTTTGGGTGATAGGCGTTCACGATGGCCAGATCAACGATCGAGGACGGGCAGCTTCTTCTCACAACCCAATCCCATCCACCTCTAGACTACCTCCAGTAGATCTGGATGAGTTCTTAGGCTATGAACACGTATGTGGTCAGTGTGATTCTGATGAACCACCTAAGTTTGCTGCAAAAACGATAGAATGGGAGCAATGCCCTTACTGTATCATCTCAATTGGTTAAAAACTCGGCCATTTGTTGCTTTTTGTATGCAAACCTTTGAATGATTTTTTAATATAATGTTACACAGTTAACTATGATATAATCAAATCATATTGCGTTTAGGCTAACGGGGACTCGGTGTATTTATGGTGAGTTTTAGCGTCCAGTAATTAGCGATGGGATTTGAACTTGTTGTCTACGTTTCAGTAATGGTTCGAAAATATGATTTGTTATACGTGGATTAATACAACGGTGAATACATTCCACACGTATATTTTTATTCATAAACGTGTTTAACCATGATGCCATGTGTAGTTTCGTTACAGTCAACTTAACCAACACTCTCGCTTGAAAGCGTAAACGTTTGACAATCGTCTGCACATTACTGATCTTGATTATCTTATCCTTTCCGGTAAACAATATTGCTCCGAATTATATCAAACGAGCAATACGAGGGAGAACATCGTACGGCTGAAAAATAAAAATTGATATCGGCAACGCAACACAAACCCGCAACTGAATACGTAACCTTGTATTTACATCAATCTCTCATTCAGATTCTATTATACTGTTAGTATATTAATAGAATATTACGTTTAGTATACCGTTACAAGCAAAGTATAAACCTATCTCTGCTTCAGGCGTGGTCATCTGCCTCTGTCTACATCGCGATATTAATTTGAAAGTAGAATAATACGACGAATACAATTATTACTGAAACAAAACTTGTTGTTCAACAAATTTCAAAACATATATTTTATTTCCCATCCAATGGCTTTCTTAACCTAAGGCAGTAAATTGGACATCGCCATATTTTATAGTGCAATCAAATGCGATAAAGTTGTGTTATGTGATGAGACGAGTGGAATAATGCTCTCTTAGATGATTGTGCATCATGGAAAACGTTCCATTAGTTAAGCTGCATGGAATTTAGTGAGCTTTTGAACTATCATGTAGCTTGTGACTCATACATATTTATGCATGAGATTGTGCGATCAGTAACCACTCATGCTTAATGAGATAGACCAATAATTTTCACATAGCCCCCCCTCTCATTACACGTGGTAGAGCGTGTAGTTTCATTCGTCCACAATAGTCTGCTAGACTGTACAATGTGCACACTTTCGTCAAATCGGATAGCGAGTTTGTGCGACAAAGGTTCACCACCTTAATCGCTCAAATCAAAATAGACAGTCCAAGCGCGAGAGATTACAGTGTATGCTTCGGTTGAATGAATTAGGAAGGTATTGCATTATTTTCACGCGAACCTTCATTCACACTATTGATCACAAACATCAAACGACTATTTCCTTATAACTTAAACTAGAAGAATTTGGCTTTCAAGTATAACTTTGTGTACCACTTATCAAATTTTGCAAGGCTTACTGCTCCTAATCTTACAGTCTCCACCCGATGACGGCGAACAGAAAAAAGCTTGCATTTTAGTGTTAGTACGAGGATATAAGCAACACATTTCTTTGGCCTTAAAGCTATATTCATGAACATAACTCACGGTTAGCTAGCCGTATCACGCTCGAGGCAAACATAAATCAAATCTCTGTTTATTCAGTTAAATCAAAATTTTTAATCAGCATCGTAAACAACAACATCACAACAATCGTTTCAACAAAATTACATCTGCGTACTTTTGATTTGTCTTACAAAATGGCGATTTTATTTCCACCAGAGGTTTAAGACAGCTCCGCCAAGGATAGTCCCAAGCCCGTCTGAGAAAGGAGGAGGGTTGAGCTCAGGGCTAGCAACCCTATTCCGTAAAACCTACATTGCTACGGAAACGATGACAACAGATCCGTGGTTCGGTCATGTCTGCAGGAGGGATCTCAGTTCGCATACGAAGGTAGCCATGCACTGGCATCCGCAAGGTAAACGAAAAAGGGAACGGCCCAAGGAAACTTGGTGCAGAACGTTGGAACGCGAACTACATGCACAAGGATTCACGGTGCAGACGGAACAGAGAGGACTGAGTGAGAGAGAGGTTCGATACGATTCTGGTCTGGATAGAGTCCATTAGAAGATACACAGTATCCAAGATAATCAACAGAAATGAAGCATTTATCCAGATTTAATTTCACGATAAGATTCTTCCATCTGTCTTACAAGATTATCGTTGATTTATATCAGTTCAGTTCAGTTCAGTTCAGTTCAGTTGCACAGGACAGTAAGTGGCGAACGAGCCAATCGAGCGTCCAGAATTTCTTTCGGTGGAAAGCTGCAGAGAAGCAACCACCACTGCCAAAGCGTTTATTCTTATTGTGGTTTGGATATCCTCGACGATCGCGATGCCAAGGGATTATCCGGGTTGTATTTAGGAAGCACCACGTAATGAATGATGCTGGAAAGATAAGAATACATTTCTCCTCACCAGTACGGTGAGAGGTCAGCTAAAGAAGAGTTGTGTATTAAACAAACAGAACTTTAGCATTCACTTACTTACCAAACAACGATAAAAATGGTGAACAACCTAATCTTGCATAAAAATTAGGGGGAGAATTCAGGAAAAAGCTTACCCCAGATGCGGTCCAAACCCTGCTTAAAACTTACGACAGAACTGCAGGATATAAGTTCTTCTGGAAGCCGGTTCCAGAAATTTACCACCCTGAGGCTGAAAAAGTTTTTCCTGGAGTCTAGTCTACATCGCTCCTTAGCAAGTTTGAGTGAATGGCCCCGGGTGCCCAGCTCAGGACTTAAGGCAAAGAAGTCGGTCATGCTAACGCTACTTAACCCCTTCAAGATCTTAAAGGTTTCAATTAAGTCACCTCTCAAACGACGGCGCGTAAGTGAGAAAAGATCTAGGGACTTTAGGCGTGCAGCGTAAGGTTTCCCTCGCTGACCCTCAATCATGCGAGTTGCGAGACGCTGTACGCTTTCGAGTAGAACGATATCCTTCTTGTAGTAAGGGCACCACGCCTGGACACAATATTCTAAATGCGGCCTAACTAATGCCTTGTAAAGGGGCAGGAATACCTCGGGTCTTCTGCTGGATAACACGGATCTCAGCCGAAAGAGCACTTTGCGAGCACGTTGAGCTGCAGCGGCGCATTGGTCCTCCCATTTGAAGTCCGTCCTAACTAGTACTCCTAAATCCTTAACACGCTGTGTGGCGCTCACAGTGAGAGAATTGCCCGACACCTGAACTGAAATCTTATCAACCAGTGCTGACAAGAGTTGGCTCTTATTAAGGTTAAGTGGGAGGTCCCACTGGTGTGACCAGTTTATGACCCGTTCAAGGTCGTGCATCAAGGTATCTTCGTCCGTTGATCCGATGAATTTCACATCATCCGCAAAAATGAAGCATGGGCACTTCAATGCAGAGGACAAGTCATCGATGAAAATCAGGAATAGAAGAGGACCAAGTACCGAACCTTGGGGTACACCACTGATCACGTCGGTTTCATTCGACAGCGTAGATCCTACCCTAACTCGGAATGTCCTACCTGTTAGGAAGGCCTTTATCCAAGCAAGTAGACTACCCCGAATGCCTTTTGCTGCTAGCTTAATCTCTAGAAGGCGGTGGTTTACGGAATCAAAAGCCTTGCTGAAGTCTAGGTAGAGGGCTTCGACAGGCTTCCCTTCATCCATCCTTTTAGTGGCAGTATTGAGAAAACTAAGAAGGTTTGTCAGGCAGGATCTACCCTTAAGAAATCCATGCTGAGTTACACTCAGTAGAGAATGCCGACAAAGATGCTGACAGATTTTGTCACGCAGCAGTTTTTCCATTACTTTCGAGACGATGCTAGTCAGGCTGACAGGTCTATAGTTACCAACACTTGAGCTGCAACCACCCTTGTGTATTGGCACGACTATAGCTTCTTTCCACTCACTAGGAACCACTCCCATGTTCAAGCATGAATTGAAGAGCTTGCATAAGGGTTCTGTAAGCACTGGGGCAAGATTCTTTAGCATAATCGAGTGGATACCGTCTGGTCCCTCAGCTTTGTTGACGCGAACATGGATAAGTGCTTCATACACCTCGGATTCCATGAAGGACAACTCATCTAGTGCAGGAGCGCCAGGTAGTAGATTAAACGAGCTAGACGGAGCAATTAAAGAATTATCACGTCTTTGAACGCCACTGAAGAACCTAGAGAAGGCACTCGCCTTAGACAGGTCGGTATCGGCTACTTTTCCGTCCTCCAGATTTAAATCTCCAATGTTTTCCCTGGTTTTTCCTTTCGATTGAGCGTAGCTATAAAATCTTTTGGGATTGGATTTAGCATCCCTAGCTAAGGATAACTCAAACTCCTGTTTGAGCAAACGCTGTATTTTAACACAAGAGTTCCGAGCGGTTTTGTATCGGACCCAAGAACCAGAAGTAAGAGATAGCTTATATTGCCGCCATAAACGATCTCGTTTACGGGTAGACCGACGAACTCGAGGAGTCCACCAGGGCGGCCTATGATGCTTCTTCACGACTTGCAGCGGAGCGTGCTTGTCTTGTAACTCCTTAAGATACTTAGAAATTCTATCCCAGTTGTCACTTACATTAAAATCGTTAGAGAACTGAAAGAAAGATTTTGAAGTCTGTAGAAGAAAATCCCAGTCTACAAGCCTAAAATTTCGTCTAGGGCGAGCAGTAGGTTTGTGAAACCGCAGTACCGCTTCGAAGCTTATCATTACGTGATCGCTTTTGCCGAGCGGTGGTAGGTATTTTAAGAATCTAACGGCTTCGGGCTGGGACGACAATACTAGGTCGAGATTGGATGGAGTACACCCATTACGAAACCTCGTAGGATCACTCACATGCTGATGCAGCGCATGATCATGGAGCCATTCGAGAAACATTTCGGATTGCTTGGTGACTAAACCTACAGAGACGGCCCAATTTATGTCCGGGAGGTTGAAATCACCTAAGATGAGTACGCTGGGAGCTGATTGAAACAACCTGTCGAGCGTCTCAATCAGCTGTGTAATCTCCTGCTGGGCTGCACTGGGTGTGACGTAGACACAAGCAATTGCGAGGGCTGACTTGTAGCAAGTCAGGATACTCGTAACAACTTGGACGTTTTCACTGGTTAGGGATATACCCGTTCCTGTATTGTGCAAGCCATACTCTAGGAAGAGTGCAACGCCACCGCCTCTCCTGTCGCCAGGTCTATCGCATCTAATGACGAGATACTGCTCGCTGATGTTTGTTGGCACATCGTCAAGCGCGGACAGCCATGTCTCAGAAAGCGCTATAACCCGGGGGTGCAGCTCAGCCACACGAAGAGAGAGGTCAGCCCACTTATTCCTTATGCTGCACACATCAGCGTACAGCACTGGGGCGCTGGTTTTGCGTGCTTCTGAAACTAACCCTGATTGGCCCTCGGTCGAAGCACCCGAGGGAGGTGCACGTTTTTTGGCGTGCTACTTAAAGCAGGAGTATTTGGTTCACCAACCTCTTGCATGGATGTTACGGACCGTTGACTGAAGATTGAGGCCGCCTCTATCGAAGAGCAACAACTAGAGAAATTTGCTTGGCTCCCATCTTCATTTTCGATAAGCGCGTCAACGTCGTCTAATCCGGACAGCCAGACTCGTAGCGATGAGCTTTTCGGTAAGATCTTAACGGATTCACTAGCGCTACGGTTTGCATCAGTCTTACGGATAGCAGATGTCCTTAAAGCGAAGTTTCTCCTATGTGGAGCGGAAGGGTTTTGTCTAATATGAGATGGAGGGTTGTCTGGCTTAACCTGAAGCTTGTCTAGAGTTGTTGTGGCGATGTATTCAGCCCTAGACAATAACGCATCCCGATCCGCCTGGTACTTGAATTCTACCAGTATTGGCCTAGGGCGGTTATCCATCTTCCATCTCCCTACACGGTGAACTCGCACCATGGGAGTAGAAGGCTTTAGACCTACCATCCGGATGAGATCGCTAATACATCTGCGATCAAAATCTCTTCGACTTTTTGATTCCCTAATAAAAGGCTCCGCTCGATTAAACACTAGAACATTTCGGGTTCTAGTTTTTGAAGAATAATAAGAAGTGCCGTTAAGAGACTCAACTTGCTTACGCAAACCGTTTAATTCCTGGATAATTTTATCCAGGTCGGGTGAGCCAGCAACATTTCCATGTTTCTTCCGTTGAGTATGGGCTTTACCTTGCTTGGTACGTTTTTTCGGAGTTTGGGCTACGTTTACAACCTTCGGAGAGGAAGCTTGCTTTGAAGTACTAGGTAACTGGCTAGCTACGTCTACATTATCAGGGGATGCCCTTTTTTCCGTCTTTTTGATAGCACGCTTTTTTGAAGTCCTGGCACTATTTACCACCTTAGGAGAGGTAGCTTGCTTGGAAGAACATTGCAGCCGGCTAGATTTGTGCGCCATAGCGTTGCCTGCTGTAGTCTCAGAACTTATATTTGCTCTCACCACAGATGCATACGATTGGGCGGCTGCAAAATCTGACGAGCTTCGCAACGTCACGCTATTCCTTGGCTTTTGGCAAGCGGCGTCAGTGGCAGCCTCGTGACAGCCGGAACAATACCACTGCAACCAGCGGTATTTTGCATAAATCCCGTAGTGAGATTTATGTATGCCTGAGCAGCTAGGGTGAGCCCAACGCTTGCAAGCTGTGCACTCGATGCCCTTAGCCACCATTTTGCCACATTTTCCGTTGAGGCAGGTATTTTTTGAACTCATATCTATCAGTAAAATGTGAGTAATGATAGTTCAGTAGAAAAATACAAGCTGATTTTATTACCGGCGTAATTAATCAGAAAATATCAATAATATAGTAAAATAGTTATTCTATTTTACTGCAAATTCAAGGAATAGCAAAAATTCGTAATGATATTTATCGGAGCGTGGGAAATACAATCAAGTTGAACGTACCGCGCAAATTTTCACAAGTATACAACATGATTTATCTACAGTTATAATACAACACATTCCGTTAATACGCCATATGCGTCACAGTGGTCGTACAACCTTATCCACTTTCATGAAAATAGTTTAATTTTCCTATAAGTTCAAGATGCGTTTATTTGTTGTTGCTCCTACGTTTGATTTATACATGACCTCAAATAAAAGTACAGACAGCCGTATACTACCAGCGGAGAGGCTAAGTTTGTTGCAAACCGTTGAGGTCAACAAGGGAATGTTTTGAAGTGAACACACTGGTCTAGAAACAGTTGTTATTCGGAATGAAACCTGATCTAAACAGACCATAAACATGATACGTAAAATACAGACCAGGGTATACAACCGGCGAGGTCAGAACACCCGGTGGACGGTAAGGCTATAGATGTTGCAATTGTTCCGTCGTGAACACACTGACCGAATAAAGTAAAATTTGCTTTTCGGAATGAAACTTGCTCAAAGTAAACGTGATACTTAAAATAAATATTTTGCAACGTTAAATATGTGATGAACAATATTGTTCATGGTGTCCCAGGTGTAGAAGTGTATCAAGATGAAATTATTATTCATGCACCCGATAATCGTGTTCACGATCAATGTTTATGGGCTTTACTCTCTCCTTTCAAACATTATAACGTGAAATTAAATTCGGATAAATGCATCATTTTTAATAATGAGATTGATTGTCTTGAATACCGTGCATCTTCATATGAACTTCATCTAGACCAAAATCGTCTTAAACCTCTGGTGGAAATGAAATCGCCAAATTCTTTTAGTGAACTTCGATCGGTAATGGGAGTGTTACAATATTGTTCTAAATTCATCCCCAAATTTTGCAACAATTGCTAATTCATTGTTTACATTACTGAATGATACAACGTTCAAGTGGACTTCCGAACATAAAAACACACTTTGGGATATTTTATCCATATTGCAATTCAGTGCTGTACTTAAGCCGTTTACACCAAATTTGCGTTCTGTTTTAATTACAGAATCTTCTCCTCATGGAATTAATGATGTTTTAGAGCAAAGTGTATTTCACGCAATGGATTAGCCGAAAACTGTGCAGGTACGCTAAAACGTACTATTTCCTCTTGTTCCCCAAAAACATTTATTGAACTTCTTTGTTTTATTGTCAATTTCTTGCGTCAATTTGGTAATACAAAACCATACATAGGTTCTATGTGTGTGAGTACTTAACTACCAATCAAAGTCAACGATAGAAACAAAAAACACAACGATCGTTTTGAAGGAATAACATCTGCGTAGTTGTGATTTGTCTTACCAGATTTAACAACTACTTCAAGCACCCAATAATTGTGTTGATTATCAAAGTTTGTTAGCTCTGTATTCTCGTTTTTAATAATATATATCATGATATTTCACATATAGTTTTAGCATAGCATATTGCGTTATTAGGCCATACAACAAAGTTGATACTCATGGATATAATTTACTAGTTATGCCATTCCAGCTGGCGTTGCTAAAGGAAACCTGAAGTTTCAGTTTAACATTCTGTTTTGATTTGTAAATAATCGCACTAAATAAATTTGTTTTTGCATATATATACAGTGGAACCCACCAACAACGAATTCGTTTACAACGAATTCTTGGGTTGTACGAACACACCATGATTTCCCAAATAAATTCCTTCTTTGTAAGCCTATTTAAAACATTCGTACAACAAATCTGTTCGTTACGAATCTTGCCTTTTACGGACACTGTACACGTTCTCGACAGCTATGTTTGTTCAATAAAGTTCATACATACAACGAACTCGCTTTGTCTTGCCTTTATTACACAACGCTCCGTCAAGAGTGGCCTGTAGTGCGCTAAGAATAGAACTGACAAGCTTGGCGAGACACAGACAGCCTAGCCTATAGTGTGCTAACCCAGTCGCACGCACGCACAAGAAAATCACGTGAATTCTCTGTGACTGGTAGCTCCGTCTGTGAAAGATGCCGGGAGTGCTCTTGATCTCTGCAGGAGATTATTAGGATAGAAGAAAGAGACGTCGGAAGAGAACTTGAATTTGTGGAGAGAGAGATCGAGGCGGTGGCGAAGTCAAAACTTAAACAAAAGAGCATCACCAACTACTTCATGAAAGCGTGAGATTGGACTGTCAGTATGTGTGCAAGATGTTTTTACTACTTCGTTTTAGAATAAATTTACTATTATTAACATGAACTCGGATTTAATGTTGTGATCCGTGTGCTGTGGCATCATCTAATCATCAAATGGATTACACGCATGCAGAAACACACAAAGGTAAAACACTTTTCACTTGTTCACATGTGTACAGAAAAACGACGGCAAAATCACATGTCTGACAATGCGTTTTACTTACAACGAATTCCGCTTTCAACGAACATTTTACTCTTCCCCCAGAGATTCGTTGTACCCGGGTTCCACTGTACAACCCAGTCAACCTTGAAAGTTTGTAACAATGAACTCGGCCATTCTAGAAATAGCCTGCTTTGGTGAAAGGCAACTAGCCAACATGCACAATGTTTCTTTTACTTTTGTAGTGATTCTTTCAATATATGGTTCGGTTTTCGCCAGTTAACGTAGCCAAAGATTTTTAATTTCAGAATTTTCGGTGTAAAACTTGGTAGCGCGTAATAGATATAAACTCTGCGCTAAAAATTTACCATTCGTTTATACAAAAATATGCGTTAGAATTTACCCAAATAATAAGGACAAATATATAGAGAAATTAATGTTGTGCACGGCCGGTTTAAAGACTTCACGTGAAGGGGGCTAGTTTGGCGTCTAGGTTACGCTAAACTTCAAGTAAAAGAAATAGGGTATGTTGGTACTTGCCTAATAATTAGAAGTTTTGGACGCAGTATATATCTCTTTCCTGTGATACTAGAGAACCCAATCCAACGGAAATGGATTGTTTCCAAACTTTAATCTTGTAAGTATTTTGGCCTTTTACAGAATGGTCATGACCTGGAACCAGTAAAATATTGCGACTCAGATTTACCATCAAATGCTAAATCGATGTCCAGGGGATTAAAATATCCACCAATTAGTTACGCATCTGCCAGCTATTTGAGAACTCACAATGTGTCCTTCAGTAATGAATCAGCCCAGTCAACAGATAGCACTACGAACAGATGCACTTTATCGGTTTCTTCTTTCACGTTTCGACTGGTTGTATGAGCAAACGTAACATACACTTCTACAACATGCTCCATCGTGTGCAATAGTTGATTAGGTCAGAAATAGCGGCCAGATTATTTCCAAAGTGAGTTGAAAATTTCCCCTACCGTCAGCCTTGTTTCATCGAAAGCAGTGGAACGAGTAACTCCGGATGCATGCCGGGAATGATGTAATCACTGAACAGTGAAATCTGTTTGCATTCGGTGTGTCCATTTGGTAAAAGGCAGTCAATAAAAAGCCTAATACTACCAAATATATACATTTTTATATACGTAGAATTTTTTTAAATTTTTTTTTGATTTTTAAAATATAAAATTGTGAATAAATACTTCCCATGTGTCATAATGAGGGAAAAGCACCTCACACCGTTCGCCACGTCCGTGTTGAAACTCACCAATAAAACACATTAGGAGTAGATCCTCGAGAAGTGAATGTCATATGTCTACCACTCATATGCTGAAGGAATGTATGGGAAATTTTCCTCTGGTATGCATTTCACTCTTGTTGCTTTGGTTTCAGTAGCGGTTTGAGGTTTTTACAGAGTGGGGTTGCTGACCCCGCGTCTAACCCTCCTCCTTTTGCAGACGGGCTTGGGACCGTCCTCGGCGGAGTATTGTGATTGTGTAATCCGCAGGAAGCGGAGGTTTGGAGTCATGGTTTCCATCCCCTAGATGGACTGCCCTCCCAGGCTGACGAGCTCCATCTACCCGAAGCAAACTGGTTTTGAGGCGCCAGTCACCCGCCTTCGCACCCTTCTATTGTCAGTAGAATCATTCCGCCACGAGCGACCGGGAGTTGAGATTCGTTTGCCAGAAAAGATAAGGAATCAAGACCTGTGGCAGATTGCTGCTGAGGACCCGATCGCCCAGCAGATCAGTAGAAGAAAGTGGAGATGGGTTGGGCACACCTTGCGGAAACCTGATGATGACATCACGCGTCATGCTCTGGTATGGAACCCAATCGGGAAGAGACGAGTCGGACGCCCAAGGCTATCTTGGAAGCGCTCGTGTGAAGAGGAAATCCGCAAGTGTGGACTTAACTGGAACGACATCAAACTGGCTGCTATAGACAGACCAAACTGGAGACAAGTTGCCGAGGCCCTATGTTCTTCCAGGAACTCAAGGGATTA
>JACCGJ010002031.1:19917-33893 GCA_013407085.1 Atriophallophorus winterbourni | reverse complement strand
CGAACTATGAAATGGGGATCTTTGCTCTTACGTTTCGGGACATAGGTAGAATTTAAATGTATTATGTTGGTGATGTAATCTATCAGGGTTGTGCAATGCGAGTCCGGATAACTGAAATTTATATTATGGTCATCGAAAGCCCTCATTGTTTCCATCAAGCCAATGTAATCCACATTTCTATTTAGTTCATTTAGTTATTTATTTGGTTTAATGGACATCTTTAGCCACATCTTCCATGCCTGTAAACTTTGAGCTTACGTATCTTACTTGACCTGAATAACTTTGAGTGTTTGGAACAGTCCTTGTCCCATTCAACCTCTTATTTACTTTGCGTTCACTTCTAACATTAGCTTTTAATCCTCATGGTGAAGTAGCCTTGGCGGATGTCTGTTTCCCACACACCTACACGCACACACACATTCAAGCTCTGCATGACAGCTAACGCAGATGAATTGCCAGAAGCGGGAGGGGTGATAAAGACACAGGATAATGCTGGCAGCTCCGTAAGCACTAATTTGCAGTTACTGGTAGCACGGGTGAAAATTCATGGTTCAATGGGCAAACAAATGGAAGGGGCGAGCAGGTGGCGCGCTGGTCTGCTTTGCGTTCCGCTTAGTTACTCTAGTGTGGTTTGTTTTGGTCAATCGGTACTTTGGAATGTCACCTCCCAAGTAACTACCTGTAAAAAGAAAAGTTGAGATAGTAATAGGAGGTATTTATTCGTGGTCATGGTACAAAGAATTCTTGACGAGGAAGAAAAACCCAAGCTATAAATGATGTGCTCACCAAATTACAGAATTACCATATAATTTTAAGTCATTGCTTGTGGCTCATTTACTTACTACTCCGTGTGAGTGAATAACTTTGACCATTTTTATCTGATCTTACACAATTTCAGCAAACATATGTTAACGTTTCTCCTCTAATATCGAACAGGAACTATTATTAGACTGACGCAAGCGGTTAGTTACTTAACTAGGTTCCTACCCAGCCAACATCAAATTATCAACGCCTAACTCGATAATGTTAGTTAACTTTCCCCCGACATCAAGTGCGCTTGCCACATTATTCGTGCTCACGAGTTATGATGAAGTAGCACTCATTCTCAGCCAACAAATCACCGCCCTGTTACACTTCTTCATGTGATCTCAACGAAGTGAATTGTGTGCGAAAGGATCGTGGGTCATATCGAAGCCCAAAATGTGTTATCCAGAGAGCAACATGATTTTCGGAAGTCTCGTTCTTGTTTGACTAACTTACTGGAGACAATGAACGACTGGACGCAGGCAGTGAATGAGGGTGGTTGCGTGCATGCGTGTTACTTGGACATTCTATACTTCTGCCCAAGCTGCAGGAGGTTGGTAATAATGCCAGCCTTCTTAGTTGGTAGAGAGAAGCTGCCTTCTTGATCGCAAGGCAACTGTACGTATTGATGGTGTGATGTATAAGGACATCGAAGCCACAGATCGATTTCCTGTTTTTAACTCACTATAGGGTAGATCTTTCGGAATACGACATTATCCCATTCTGTTCACATGACACCAGCATCGTTGGCGGTGATGTCCCCGTGAGGGTTAAATTCAAAGCTTTCTATGATTGATCTGAACGTTCCGGCCATTTCAATGAAATGAGCGCCTCTGTGGTGCATAAAAGCGAGCCACTTGAATGAAAATATTCTGGAAGATTACAAGTGGTTGCTGCAAAATTTCGCGAATCGGTTTGTCTGAAGCAAAAATTCCACCTACATTGTTTAGCTCATGATCCCCTGCATCGATACCAGCGATTACTGAAGTGCTAAATGATTCATTTATTGAACAAGGTGTTTCGTTCAACGAAACTTATCTTACATTCGTCTCAAATGAATCCTTATTTAAAAATATCTACACGGTTTGTGCTATCTTAAGAAACGTTGGAACAAACGAGCGTACCCTCACATTCATTTTTAACGACTGTTCAAATCTAATCACAATTTAGTCCTTGTCTTTCATGCCTGTCTCCCACTAATGCAACCCGCGGCATTGTGCGTTCAAACACGTCTACACAAGTCCGATTGATCGATTTTTGTTTTGAGTGCACTCAACCGCTAAAACTCAAGACAAAGCCCCGTCGTTCTCCGGTGGTTTGGTCTATGATCGCAATCAAGCAACTTGGTCGTGTTTGGAGCGCCCGCACATCGCGCAAATTGGTCTCAGCCACAATGGGTGAACGCGTGTGCTGAACGGCACACGCAGCAGACACACAAACACACACCAACGCACAAACAGATCAGAGCATGTGAGTCACCAATATTCGGACGTGTAAGCTCAAAACAGGCTTGCCCGTGTGTGTGTGTGTGTGTGTGTGTGCATGCATGTTTCACGATCGTGTGCGACCACACTGTCGGGTGGTGGTGATGGTGAGAACGAAGCCCAGAAGACAGAACAGATCTCACATGGCCATTGGATTCTTTTATGCTTGCCACACAGGAGACAGACCAGTCTGCAACACACTCGTCAAAAACTATAAATCGCGCTCACTAGCAGCTTGAGTCACTATATTTCGCTTGGTCACATCAATGGCGTCGGACCTAGCCACAAGAACACCGTTGATGCAGAAGCAGCACACGGCTGAGGCAAATGCAACCACGACTAACCCGACGCAATATTCGTCCAAGCTCTCTTCGGGATCTCCGCAAGTACGCACTGAGCAAACGGCTTTGGACGGGGATTTCCATCAGACAGCCTACTCCGGTTTAGCATTTGCTTATAATCCAGGATTTCGGTATCAAATCAGGCGACCGGTGGAATCATGGAAATTTCTCGAGGTACGTTCGCAAATATATTTAAGATCATGTTTCACTTTGCTATTTTATTCCACTTGACCCAATGTTGTAAGGATGAAAAAAACCGCATGAAACTTATACTGTTGTCACCTCGTTGTGTAGATGCATTTTACTCAGACTTTGCGTTTAAGATCACAGTCAGTTAAGGTTGATAAAACCGACCATAATGCTCAAAGTAGACTGACATAGTGACTGCAGGTCAAGCATTGAGACATTTTAAAATGACAAATTAGTTTCACTGACTATCTTGGTGGGGGGTAACTAGTTGTGACCGTTAATTAAATGTGGCCTACTAGCACTGACGCCTTAGTAACTAACATTTGGTGTACTTACTATAAAATTTTTAATCAATACTCTGGATAGTTGAATTTTTCGGTTTATAAAATAGCTAGTTATGAGCCCATGAGCATGATGACAACCGCAAGTGTAGCATAATCTTCAAAACGGTACAATCGATTATTCGGCGATTTGAGCATGCCATTTGCACGTCAAACCGCGATTTTATTCAAGGATGACAAAAATAGTGTTATCTTACTTCGATAGCCCTTTCACTCGTTCCGTTTCCGATGTGCGACAATTGATTGTCAATACTCGGACTGTGGTTAGTTTTAATTCGCTAGACACTTGGAGCATTCGTTGCAAGGAATGTTTTGTTTTGATGCCCGGAGTCCTGTCACTCTGGAGGCTTCAAGTCATGCTGAGTAATAATTTAAAAATCTCATCTTATGCCGAGATAGTGATATATATCTCACCATGTTTTACCCTGAACATTAATATAAACAAAAATTATCCTATTGATGAGGATTTAAAACATCAGTGTCGATTCAGAATAGACGTGTAACTGTGTAGTAATTTTGGATTTCGTAATCTGTAATCGCCAAAAACCGTAACATACAGTCTGGAAAACGTCGTGGACTCATCGCCCCCTGTCTCTAATAATTTTCTGGATAATTAGCACAACCTTTAAAACTCTACCGCTCTTTGTTTAATACATTTTAACTTTGTAGAATAAGATCCGAATTAAGTTCAAAAGGAAGTCAGGCTTGTGCTTTAATACATACAATACACGTTTGTATAGAGTAAGTAAGGGTTTACTTATATAGAACTAGAGTATTGCGCCAAAATGTAAATGCGAAAATTTTTCTAAGTGTAGATGAAAGGAGTACAATATAAGCGAACAATAATCATGATATGCATGTCAACAAATTATGATAACCAGCCGATTGCTGTTTTATCTCCGAGAGACAAAATATGCTTCCGTCCCGATTTTTGGGCTACTTCGGCTTAACCTGGGTCAGTCTGCGTCTGACCTCTTTCATCATCAATTTTTTTAAGTTTGAAAACAAAACTTCACAAAAATTTTATTAGATGAAACAATTATCGTATAAATTGTAAACAAAACAAAAAGCAACAGTAAACGCGCAAGGAAAGTGCTCTTTTCGATAAATCGCGAAAATGTTGAGTTCATGGGCTGTGAGATACTTTGTGTCTTATTGGCACAAATCCGCATCTCTTCGTGACATTTGTGAATGCGCATAGATACAATTAGGGCCCAATTTATCCTGCTTTACTAGTATAAAGTGCTACGGATGAACTATTTTCCTCTATTGAACATAATGCTGGAAAGTCTTGACAATTGCCAGTGCAGCTCAAATCTAGGACCAGCGCATTTCCCGCAATTGGAAACTTTTTCTATAGTCCCTTAATCTTAATCTTCAATCTTTATTTTTTAAGTTTGCTTATTTTCGGGCACAAGCATCTGCAGCTTACTTCTTATTGAGCTTCGTTACGCTTATGGTCAAGAGGTAGCTAGCGAAACCCAACATTTTGCCGGCTTGTGATCGATCTTGACGGTTTCCTCATTTAAATCCTAATAATTTTTCTTTGATGCTGTCCATAAGTTTTCCATTAGCATGGAATGCAGTTTATTTGTTTCACATTTCACTATTTCATTTTGCCACAATATATCAAATGGTTCATGAAAGCACAGTAGTTCCAAACTAAAAGTACCTTGTTCCGAAACACACCCATGAGAATGCACGAAACAGTCGCATTACTATGCTTTGATTCATATTGTCATTTAACATGACATGTACAACTTTAGTTTACACGTGAAACATTGTCGTTTGATCCTGGTTTGGCAGACGAATTTCGGAAACTCTAACCCGGGAGGCACGCGTCTTGTCACGTAGATTAACACGACCGGGTTCAATATTGGTTTTGTCTGAATCTGATAACTATCCTAGACACGTCGGCATAGACCCCGGGAATTACTCTGCGCCTGCATCGAAGAGAGGGAACTCATAAAACAACCGCAGTCATATAAGGTAGATTGGCGTATTGATAGTGATTATAATGTTAAAGAGCTGGGGACAGTAGCTAGTTTGGTTGATGGTCGATACATGAAAGTGATATAAAATAACAACTGTTGAGCGTAGTAGAACGTTGGTCGATGGGCGCCACAAATTTCTGTTCGGCATATAGTTACACGATCAGATAATAATAAACCTGGACGGCTGGAACCATTGTTGACTCTATGTTGACAGGCCGAGCGCTCATTTAAGCTACTGCAACTTTATTCACTTGTCTAAAAATTTCCCGTATTTGTCAATAAAAGACTTGAATGTGATGAAGCATCTCCTTTTCGGTATTCACATCCAGCTCCATGAGACAAGCGTAAAAAATAGCAATGGATCTGTTATCACTTAAACTGGTTCGGTCGATATAGATGTTGGTCAAGACAGCGAAAGATTTCGTCGTTTTTCGTCCAAAGATTTTATTTGCAAAATGATCCAGCCTTGGCCAACATCTATATCGACCGAGCCATTGTAAGTAATAGCACTTGACATTGATTTTTTAATGATTGTTGATCAGATACATTTGTGTTATCTTACGCTTGATTGGAAAAATCCCGAAAAGGAAATCATTCGCTCTATTCAAGTGTTTTACTGACTTGTCTCGAAACCATTTACGTATCCTCTATACAGAGACATGTGGTGCATAAATCCAAACAGCTTTTTGGTTAGCATGAACGAAATTTCAAAGAATTAAATATTCGGGCATAGATAAAATCTAGATTCGCCATCTTGACTTTGTGAATGAAAATTTACCTCAGGAGCAGCTTCCGATTATGGGAACCAAATGGAAGAAATTTCATTCAAATTTCGATGGCTCCCAAGTCGATTGATCCTGCTGACGCCAGAACATCGGTCATCGTGCGAACTGCACCGATTTGTACCAGTCAAGGTTGACCACACGTAAGATTCACACCGTCTCATGGTCATTCACATGACAATCACGTGATGCGATCGGCCAGTGCGTTTGAATTTATGGCAAAATTTAATTTAAATCCGGGAGAGGTGAGGTGTTCGTAGCTTCTAGTAATTTTTCCAAAAACGTACTAATGAACGATTGATTTGACACAGAGTGTACCCGGTTCAAGCACCATTACTGCCGATTCTTTTGTTACAGAATTCGTTTTATTAACATTAGCCTGAAGCTCAAATTTTAAACATTTTTGAGAAAAGCTTAGTCGTTTTCTCTACAGATTGTTGCATTCCGTAACGGAGGGTACTAGCCACGCTTTATTGTTGTTAGTATTATTATTATTGTGAAAAAACAAAGTTTTTTAAATTGAATTTAATGTTTTTATGCATCCGTCCTATGTATAACCTGAAAAGTAGAATATCTTGTAAGGTCGCACAGGATTGCTAAGTTTAGTTTCGGTTCACGTCATTATTGCTGCCGTCGTGGGTGAACATAATGACTCAACGGTATTTCACATAATATTTGCCAACTTTCCTTTTTCCTACATTAATCGATAGAATTTCGGGAGTGCTGTTTAAAAATACTGTTTGAAGTGCTATTCTTGATTCGCTTCGCCAAAATGAATCAAAGCTGCTTTGTATAAGGACAGGCAAGATAGCAGGTGTTCATGAAGGAGCGATACTCCTCGGTACGTGCTGGTCATAAGGTTGGCATCATGCGATATCCGGTAGGGGTGCAAAGCAGATCATACTGCTTTATATGCAGCGAAACAGATTCGTGCCCCTAGAAAATTCTACGCGGTCACTTTTTAAAGTCGTCCCCGTCTACAACGGCTGAACTCTTTGAGTGTTACAGCAAATCAATAAGTTTTGACCTCGCGGATGCTTTCAGTGAAGGTATTAAATATTAGGCATGTCTTGACATTTGTGGGTTGAGGTTCCACGTTTTCAAGCAACAGGGTTCTACGGATCAACTTTTAATAATTGTGTGAACAACGGGTATTGGAATTACGGCTTGCAGTTAGTATATTTAGCAAGCGGGATCTGCTAAAAACCGGTGGATATTCGGAAGCAATGGTATTGTGGAAATGAGATATGTGACCGCCTTAGCAACTCTGATAAAAGGCTCACTACTGAATTCAGCTTGGTTGGAGATATTTGTGGTCCCAAAACACTCCAAATTGATATTATAAATACTTATGCGATAAGCTGTTCAACTGAACAAAAGAGTGTTTACCTATAGAAAACAAATAGTTTTGCCAGCTACGATAAACCTAGGACGAACCGGAAGAACATATATGATGGAAATGCATGCAGATGAAGATCTTTTTATATGATTTATTTTGTCCTAATTAAATTCCCGTCTGTTTTTTGTTAGTAAAATTCCGTCATGATAGCAACGAGGCATTGATATGTACGGTAAAATGTCAGCCAAAATATAAGACTGCAGCATGGTCACGAACATAAAATTGCAACACGGTATTGACTCACAAATCGATACAACATATTTCGGGTGACGGTTAAGGCAAATCCATGCTATTTTTCTGTACAATTTGATACTACCTGACCTAGATGTCGACTGTGTTAACTCGACCTTTTGGTCTCATCATAGGTTTGGGTTGAAACTCGGCCGAACTATGTATTTCGTCGTTTCTATTAAAGTTATTGCCTGATTATTGTTGATAGATCTGCTTCGACAGTGGTCTCCAGACAGGTTTATTCACACCTACCTTTAGCTGACAGGCGCATTTAAACTGCGAGTTCAATTGCCCACTCAAAAGCGGCGGTGAGTATGGTCGGTCAAATTATAAATTGGGTGATAATTTTCGTTAAGTTTCGTGCGGTTGATAATTGATCGCTTTGTACCCGAGGTTAGGTGAACGCCCAGAATTGTAACACATTTGAGACTGTCACCGATAAGTAGTCCCACACGACACGTACTCACGTCGTTTTCATCTTATGACATTTGATGAAGGGATATCACATCTTAATTGACCATGTCCATTAGGTCAACAACTTACTCTATCACATAGAAATCTTAATTTTAAATAACTGCGGTGAAGGGATGACAGGACACAAATGCAGCCGCGAATCTGGATGAGCATAATACAGTACTACGCCGAACTAAGATCCAAGTCGGCATTCCAGAGAAGATTCGATTCAATTTATGTTATCAAACAAGGATATTCGTTTAATCGAACTCAGGCGATTGTTTAGTGTAACTTAGTTGCCACCGGTTTCGTAAATTGTTCATTAATGAGCGTTTTATTGTGTGATCAATATTTACTGGCATAAGCTGTAATCGAACTGACAAAACTGATAAAAATTGCTATTAACGTTTGAAGTTGAAGTCACTGATAAGCATGACTGCCACAGCAACCTTCAAATAAATCATCCACAGTGAATTCAACTCTGCTGATCGAATTGATTGAGATGATCAGTTTTTTGGGTGCTTGCCCCTCCCACGCTTACTCACCACTATCAGTTGTTGGCGTTTGTCTTGCTCAAGCAGGGACGGCAGGATTCATTTCAACGAGCTTTGAAACATCGGAGAAGTAGCGAACAAAGTTATACTTCAATACCTTATTGATTTTTAAATGTTTTGTTCAGTTGACTTAGAACCATTATGTGAATCTATAATCCAATTACACAACGGTCATTTCTAAATTAAAACTTTGCTTACCAATTTTTCACTTGCTCACGGTTCACGAAATCCTGCTTTATCCGCCTGATGAGATCAAGCAGTCTGAAAACGATTGTGGGGTCTAAATACAGAGGATGTAAGCAAAACAAAAGATTTTTAAAAATTATGTTTGCCAGTCAGCCAGTCATCCATGTTACACGGAAACTGATCTTACGGTGATCACCTGAAAAGAATAAGTGGTACGAAACTCGTGATTGGCTGTATAGTCAGGATATGTAAAGGGTTCGTTTGTATATGTGCCACTAAATCAGCCCTCATTTCTTCAAACACTACCCTCCAGGTTTCAGGCTGTATTGACGAATCCCGTTTCTTGACAGTTTTGTCCCAGATGATGATCAGGTCACATGAATGATTTTCTAGATAACTACACATCGTTCACAGGGAAGCAGTGGGTAACCGAAGTAAGTAACGACGTTGCTCACTCTAAAATCACCAGGATCCCAAGAAATAAACTCGAATTGTTTATGAGAATAGTTTGGTTACGAGTTCCACAGGCATTTATACACATGTATTTATATGGACACTAGCCACTGGTCTCCACTCCATGCCGTACCAAGTAAAAAAGTTTTGCGCAATGGAAAACGATCTTGAAAAAACTAAAAGTACCCCACGATCGGCTTCGTACAGTGGAAATCTACTTGCATACCAAGGCGCGATTAATCTAGCTATTGTTAACCAGTATTTTGCTGATTTGAAAGCGCTTCCACTGTGTTTGAACGAATCACAAAATTGTTATTATCCCACTTCGCCCACAAGCTCTAAATATAATACAATTTTCTAGCTGTTTCATTCTTTGTTCGTTTAGACAAGAAAACAAGATGGATCAGTGTTGTATCTATGTCGCGTGTGCAATTCAAGTTACAAACACAAAAAGTCACTGAACAAACATTGGAAAGATAAACACAGCGATCATCCCCGGCCGGAAGGTGCACAGTTGGAAGACGACGACGAAGAGGATGATGAAGATGAATCGGACGACGAACCCCACAGTATGGGAACAACAGGTGTAACGTCAGAAGTGGAAAATATTGAAAATATCCCTCCGAGTTGGGGGAGGAATTTGCGCAGGATTGAGCTGAACCCATCGATGGTCACCGGGTCTGTTTTAACTAGTACGCCCACAATGACATGCGTGCGAAGATGTTCATTACCGTCAAAACGATCGGTTAATAGACAGCTGCATACGGGACGAATGTCCTTGGTTCCAACATCGGAGGGCAAATTTAATCGCTCTAATTTGCTACCGCTTGATCAGATGAAGCGAAAACGTACTCTCCCACTGATGCCAGATTGCGATACTCCAGAATCAACAAGAAGCAAACGTCTGTCGATTGATCTTTCAGCATCATCACAGTTTCATTACAAGGAATTCACGAAAACAAACACTATGGGCGCACCGAAATTCGATAATGACCCATTTCATCCTTATACCAAGGATCAAGGATCGTCCAACTTTCCACAAGATGAACCGATATTGCAAGATTTATCTAGAGGTGAAACTCAACCGTTGGATCTAACCGTGCTAAAACAGTTCAGTGAAAGTAACAACACAGCAGCTATACAGGATGACAAACCACTCCATGTTCGTGAAAAATCCAACAAAGCGGTTGACATATCACTTCTCATTGGATTGTTACAGGCAGCACTGAACACTTTGAATTCTGAATTGCGGAACAATCCTTCCAACGACGAGCTAGCAAACACCACAAACAACCTTTCCAAAACGTCCACTAGTCTACTGTTTGCCATCGGGACATTGCTGGTCACTTTGGTCGATGAAACTAAGCGAAATTCACCGAAATCCCCTGGATTATCAGTGGAACAGAAGGATGTTGTCACGAGGGACACAATAGAAGAGAAACTAATCTCGTCTACGGTTAGTGAATCAATAAGCGAGAATCTAGGCGCGATATCACAAACACCGAATCGAATTTCACCGGTTGAAATGTTCCCAGCACAATACGCGGAAGGGTACACCCAGATAGCAAGTGATAGCCAGTTTTTACATAATATGGAACAATTGCATGGTTTGAAATATTTCAATGAAATGAATCTGCGGTTCCCTCTGAACCTCGCTCAAAACATGTTGTTTGCTGGGCAATTTAACGCGAGCTCGGGTAAATCAATCCCTGATAATACGATGCAAATGGTGCCCCTAAGTTCAACACCCCCGGAATTTCGGGAAAAGCACGGTCAACCAATTCCTCCAAACGATCGCACACACACAGCCAACACGACGGTAGAACATACACCCGAATCCAGCATCGCGTGCCCTGTCTGCAAATTCGACGCTCGTTGGTTTAGCGAACTTCGAGCACACATGGTAAACCATTCAGCACATCGTATGTTTGGGTGCTGTTATTGCCCATATCGTGCTAAATGGAAGTGGGATGTGGCGAAACACATGAGGCGTTGTCCACTGGGACGCCATGTAGCACACTTGTCAAATGAAGCGTTGTTACGCATCGTTCGCTATCATCCTCCACCCCCGGGGGATATATTGCACAGTTATTTTCCACAAGATGTTTTCCCCGGCGTTGGCATCGATCGACCACCGACACCTCCGGAATCCAAATATATCGATCGCGAGAACCACGTGTTTACGAACCCTCAGCAAGCTGTGACTCCCACCAATGGAAACCTCGGTTACTCTCAGACACCGGCTCCTCCGACGTATGTGCGTTATACATCGTCTGTAAGTAATGAAGATAAAATCTTGCCGAGTATTCATCCTCCAATACTACATCGTCAAGACATCTCACCAGACCCCAATGTTGATGATAGCCCAAAGGCTTTGATTATTGTCGACGGAGATGATGAACAATCATCAACACAAAGTGGCTGTCATCAGCAAAGCGCCAACGATGAATTTAAGCGTTTTTCACCGGAATTAAGAGAAGCTTCGAAATGGAAAGCCGCCGATAAATCTTATGGTCAGGAAATAGAGGTAAGCTTATATTGTTCAATGAAATATCATTCAATACAAACACCCGAGCATATAAATATATATGAAATAAGGATTGAAATACTCTAAAATCTTGCTCATACCGATATATAATTTGCCTGTCAACTTACAGTGCTTATTCCCACTTCAAGACTGAACTGTCGAAGATATTCGTATGCTGTACGTGTAAGTTTCACATGGAACACCCTCCCCTCCACTGTTACACACTCAGCCAACCTGGATATATTTAAAGCTAATTTGGACATATACTTGAGAGAAAACCCTAATTTTGATACGATTTACACTACATGAGTTTCCCTGTTCTTCTTTTTATTGTATATACCTCATAACTCCATCCTATGGTTATTGTTAAGCTAAATGCTTTTTAGACCATTACAACTTTGAATCCCTTTGAGTCACAAGTTTGTAGATCCATTTGACCGAGTGCTTGAAATAATGCGCAAATGGATTGAAATTTTTTGTTGTACAAATTAGCTTAGACTTATTGCAGGCTAGAAAACCTGCCAAATGCGCTCAGATTATTACCAATGACACACCACAGACCAGAAACATAGATAACCTCTCTCCAATGCGAATATAACCAATCATCTACTTCTTTTCAGACGAAAAGTTTGGTATTTCGCTTGCGGAAGTGCACCCCAACCACCGAACAAGATTATACAAGACACGAAGTGATCCATGAATGAGAATTAGAACGCTTGCGTCCACGATCATCGGGCCTTGTCCTTGTACAGATCAATTTGTTTTTGCCATTCAGTCAAGAGATCCCGTTGGTCTCGTTATTTTTGTAACATTTCTAATATACTTACTACTTGCTAGTTGAATTCTATTTAATTAATTTTGGCAGACGAAATCCATACATCGTGGTTATTTGAACGGACAGAGTCTTATGACAGCTTCGTAACTGCAGCGATCAAAAGAACACGATTTTATGTGCACTGGATTTACATACTGCTCAATTAATTCCCAATAGAGAATGAGGAATTGTATAATGAGAAGGCTTTGTTTGGAAATATTTCTAATAACAGCCAGAGGAAATGATATACACCTGATGATAACAAGACAAATTTAATCCTTATCTTTGTCTAACATGCTCATTTTGTTCAACAAGTTAAGATAAACGTTCTGGACGTCACTATGATATGTTTCGACCGAGTTTTTGATAAACTTCGACATTCAAGCTGATCCGTGTGCCGTAAAAATATTATTTATGTTCACACGGGGAAATGTAAAACTGTTTTCAGAATAAACAAAGTTATACAATAATGCCACTGTTACATAGGGTTCGCACAACCAACCGCGATGTTCAAACACAGAATCACTAAATGATTCTTGATCAAGCACTCAAGGCCAAATTAATGTGTTGCTCACATCCCCCGCACTTACACACCACTAGCGGTTTCTAGCTGTTTGCCGTCATCAGGTGGAGATAGTGAGATTAGGTTCAGTTATACTTGAATGCCACTGGTTCGCACAACGAACCGGAATATTTGATAAGAAATGGAACCTGCGCGTGAAATATTTTCGATCAAAAGAGTAATAAACTCAAAGTGATTTTAATGAAGTGCATGCAGAATAACAGATGAATTGTGCGAGAGATGAGAAAAGTTGTTGTCAGCAAGTTTATCACCGGTATGGTTTGTGCGCTTGAACCTCGATAGAAGAAGATTAGTACGCCGCGTTTGTCACTAAACAGATTAGTGAAGAGCTGAATGGAGTGCCGCTTCTGGGTATGGCGAATCCAGTACATACTTCCTCAACCAATACAAGACTAAACTTCAAAAGTGACTTTGAACGAGTGCGGAAATGTTTGTAAAAAAGTAGAGATATAGTAGCTCCACCAAGAATCCTTTTCCAGTAGGGAGTAAAGATAACACAACCCGTTGATATAAAGGTGTCGGAATCTAAACCAGTAACATACACAATCTGTATACCATTTTAGATGAGCATGACCAGTGCGTTATGTAGGTCTATGAGTTGAACAAAATCGACAGAGTGAGACGGACTCGTGCATTCGAGGAAGCAGACCTAACCAGCTAAGTGTTTATGTTTGAGCTCTTGTAAATCACTGCACCTATAAAATACGGGGACAATCGTAGAGCGTTGATTACGGCAAGCACGTAATCGAATTAATAATCATTCTTTTCAGAGGATTTTTCCAGCGACGATCAGGAAAACATACACTTTGACATTTTTAAAAAACTGTTGAGAACGTGACGC